>MUZC01004672.1:0-64245 GCA_002072015.1 Radix auricularia | reverse complement strand
GGGGGGGGGGGGGGGGGTAACACAAATAAACTTGAATATTGTTGGATAACGGGCAAAAAATTCGCCGAGTCCTGTCGCAAGTAAACCAAATGGAGAGGTGGCTACCAGTGCTCGATTTACCGCCGGGGATGCCGGGGATATCCCCGGCACTGTGAGGCTCCATCTCCGGCTCTGCTATAAAAATTACCATCCCCGCCGGGGATGGCATTTATCCCCGGCTCTGCAGAATTATTTTTATCCTCGGCATTGGTTTTTTAAGCCGAATAAGTGGTGACTGTAAGTTACAGCAGTGTCAAATTTTCAATCAAGAAATTTTTAATTTAATAGAAAAATTTGGTATCTGCACTTCCATCTACCGAATTAATAGAAATAAACGTAAGTAAAAATAATTCTAATTGTTTCGTTTTCTTATAATCTTTGGTTTCAATTTTAAGTTCACTTTTTGTTTGTAATAAAGCGCGGTTTATTATAATTATATTTAAAATAAATATTTTTTAAATTTCGTTTTAAATTGAAATGTCTAAAGAGCCGTCTTGTAAAAAATTTAAAACGTTAACACAACAAAAATTGTCTTTTACGAAAAATATTGTAATCCAGAGAGTGAAATCTCACAGTGATGATCTTCAACTTCTTCAGACAACGACTTGTAGTAAGTCATTAATTCGTAATAATTTATTAATAAACCGATTAAATAATTATTATAAATTTATATATTTGGCTTATTAAATAAGTTTGATTTGAAATTAAAATCAAAATTCATAAGCAATTGAATATATATAGATTGATATTATTATTAATATAAAATAATAAGTTGAACAATCTATTAGCTCGTATACAGTGCTATATAAGCTGTCAAGAAAGATAGAATCAATAGGCTAAGATACATCAGATGTTATAAAAATTAAATCAAATGATGTAATTTAAAATGATTTTGTTCTTGGTGATGCTGATATCAATACACTGACACAGGGGCAGATTTAGGAGTTGGTCCTCAAATAAGCCATTATATAGATCAAGGGATGGTATGGTGTGGGGGTGTTATTCAATGTTTATTTGAGAGGCAGGTCTGAAAACTGGCTTTCCATCCTACTCCTAGAACTATGTCTGCTCTGACAGTCATTCATTTGTAATTCATACTGTCTTTGTTTTCATTTTCAGGCATTGGGGACTCCAATGTTGTTCTAACAAATCTGCCAAAAATAGTTGAAGAGCGAGGATGCATTGCTGTCAATGTACCAAGTGATGGTAACTGTTTTTTGCACACCATAATCGACCAACTTCAACAATCCATTTGTGTAAATCCAATATCTTCATACAATGCTTGGCAGTTGAGACAGGATGCAGTGACTTATTTAGAAAACCATCCAAATTGTATGGAAGAATAATTTTTAATTAAAGCAGATTATAAAGATTTCACTGCATATTTAGAATGTCAAAGATTGGATGGGCATTGGTGTGATGAACCAATAGTGCGAGCCACACCAGATATTTTGGGAACAGATACACATTTGGCGTGACAATAGGCACATCACGGTTGTGAAATGTAGAACGCAATCATTGTTGGATGCAAATAAAGTGGTTATCGGGCAAGCTACTGAGATTCATTATGTCAGTATCAGACCAAAAAAGTAGAATATTTCCTAAATACATGTGATGAACCTGCAAATACATTGAATGCCGATAAAAAAAATTAATGAACTAATTAATGAAGTAAACATACAGCCCATACGGGGCGAATTTTTTCCTGAGGGACGATCACTAGCAAGATTCAAAACATGGCAGAAAAGCAGACCATGGCTACAAGCCCCTGCCGATGGAAAAGTAATCTGTACATATTGTACTACAGTTGTTTTTTTTTTTTAAATTGTAGGCTTGCATGGAAAAGAAAGAATGCGAATAGAGAAAACTTTTGTTGAAGGTCTCTCCATACTTGAAATAAACTCTAGAAACAAACAAAATTTAAAAAACTCAATGACAAAATTACAGAACATGGTAAGAGTGTGTCACATGGAATTTGTGCAAATATCAAATTAATTGAAGAAAAACGCTTGATTGAAGAAAGTTTATAAAAAAAAGAGAACTTATGGCATCTTCAACATCAGAATCAAGTGGAAGTTACATCACATATTTTTAGCACAGCATACACACTTTGTAAGCGGGATTGTGCATTTACTTCACATCCGGAAATTATGCTTCTTCACGAACTTAATGACCTCTATGTAGGGAAGTGTCTTTTTTCAGATCATTCTTGCAAAAAATATTATAGTTTTTGTTTATATAAAAATGAAGGAAAAGCTTTTAAAATACATTCTGTTTGAGACTGAAGCAACTTTTTCCTTATTATTTGATGAAAGTATTTTAGTTTCTGGGAAAACTTGTCTGATTCTTTATATACGAATAGCGTATAACAATGAAATTAACAAATGGTTTTTAGATCTTTTTGAACTGCCTAGTAAAACGGGTGAATATATTGCAAATTCATTGCTTGAAGTTCTACATAAGTTTGGATTTACAGATGATATACTGAAATGGCGACTTATTGGAATTTGCATAATTGATGGCGCAAGTAATTTACAAGGTGAAATGAAAGGTGCTTTGGCATTATTGAAACAGAAAATGAATACTGATTTTGTTATTTTTCACTGCATGGCTCACAAATTGGAATTAGCTATTCACGATGTATTAAAACCATCAACAGAACTCTCACACTTTCAGATATTTGCTGAATCATTATATTCGCATTTTTCATTATCACCAAAGAATAGAAATCAATTGGAATTTGTGGCAAAAGAAGTACACACAGAGTTACTAAACAATTGGTCGTACATTTAATATTTGTTGGGTGCCATCCTCTTTGCGCAGTGTTCAAGCAATCTGGCAAAACTATCCAGCATCAGTGAAACATTTTGAGACACACACTTTGAATATGAGCAGAAATGTTCGAGATAGAACTAAATGCAGTGGAATAAGTCATAAACTGAAGAAATTGATTTTTGTTTACGATCTAACAATAATCAAAGAAGCCCTTGAAATTGTTAAAAGTTTGTCACTATTTTTACCCCCAAAAAATATCATCCTCACTTAGAACAGTAAATGCTGAGATTTCAAACACATTGTCAGCCTTCAAAGAATATGAAGGTGTCAGTGGTCAGGATTTTTTAAAGGAGTTTTCTTGCACAGGTACTTTCAAAGAAATCAAGCTTATGCCACCAACGGAAGCGGAATAAACAAAGTTTCACAATTTTAAGAAAAAGTTTTTTCAAAGTTTGGTTGACAACATCTATTCCCGTTTTGACAAACGCACATTAGTGTTAAAACATGCTAAAGTTTTATGTAAGGCAAATTGGCCAAAAACAAAACACAGAAGAGTTAATGTAGTATGGAGATCTTGAATTTATGGATCTTCAAAAATTTTGAAAATTGAAGCACGTCATACTTCAGCCATAGTACACCAATTTCGCATGACAAAAGATCGTCATGATGCTGATGCAGAACTTAATGATTTGTACAAGAGATTAGATGTTCTGCCAATATCTACTGCTGATTGTGAGCGAGGATTCAGCGCGATGAATTTAACTCACACATCTCTACGGAATTCATTAGATGTTGAAACTATCAATCACTTGCTTTTTATTAAAATTAATGGTCCGCCACTTCAACATTTTGATGCCAGGTTGTATGCAACAAAGTGGTTAAAAGACGGAAAGCATTCTGCTAGCGACCTACCTTCTGGCAAACCAACAAAAGACGAAGTTATGGAACAGCTCCATAATTTGTTTAAATAGTTTTGATTTGTAGTAAATAACTGTTTAGAATAATATTGATTGGACCAATTTCAAATATACAACAACAACGGAAGCAACATAAACAACGTCATCAACAACAACATCATCAATAACATGAACAACAAACGCCATCAGCAACAACTACATCAAGAACAACTTCATCTACAACATCAACTACTTCATCAATAACAACATCATCTACTGCAGCCACATCAACAACAATATCTATTAGCTAAAAAACGAAAACAACACGATTTCCCTTTAAAATATAAATTCCATCTCAGCAACAAGCTAGTTTTTATTAAAAACTGTAAATTCAACCAAGATATTTGAAAAAATGAAACAAACAAATTAGAATATATTTCAACATTAGAACCTGTTGCATATCTTTTTTTTATGTGTTGTATTGTAAATAATTTGTTTTCACTTGTTGTGTCATGTTATATTGTAGTAGTAGTAGTAGTACAAGAAGTGGTAGTAGTAGTAATAGTAGTAGTGGAAATAGCAGGATTAGTAGATGGGCTCAATTTTAAGCGGAAACCGGGATATCCCCGGCACTGTGAGGCCCAATCCCCGGCTCTGATTTAACTTCTACCATCCCCGCCGGGGATGGCATTTATCCCCGGCTCTGCAGAAAAAAAATTCATCCCCGGCACTGGTTTTTTTCTAATTCGAGCACTGGTGGCTACATCACACATGCTTTTATGTCAAAATTAAATGACGCTGGGTAACAATTTCATACGCTCTGTTGTGGGTTCTCAAATTTAAGTACATGTATTATAATTATATTTAATTTTGATTTCTTGATGACTTACGAAACCAGAGTCTGATGGCCTACCGACAGCACTTTGAGACGCATTGATAGTTATATAAAAAAAACAGTTATAAAATAAACTGTAAGCTACCAAAAATTTCAGTGGAAGTTTTTATTTAACGTTACCTTTTTTATGTGACGTCACATTTCTTCAACCCCCCTCCCACCCCCTCGTCCCGCATCGTCACAAAAGTGTGACCACCTACCCTCCTAGGTGCGTGACGTCATTTATGGACGGCCCCTTTACCATTTATAGTTACATCACAAACCCTTATTTTCAAAGACGTAATAATTGTTTTATGAAACAAAACATCTGCCTTTATACATCTAATAACTTCCTGTGGGTCAATGTGAACTGTGGAAAAAATATTCAATAAATTAAGCTTTTTTTTTTTCAAAATTTGTTACGCCCCTGTCAAATGATGTGTCCCTCGCCCATCATATCTCTTTAAATCTACGCGACCATAGCAACGTGCCTTAAAATAATCAAGTGTAAATGTTACTAAAATAAAAATGTAATTACATGTTGTTTCTTGGTTTTTGAATGAGCTCCTTGTTTTATATTGAGAGTAGGGTGGGGGCGTATTTATTTTGTGGGAGACATTTCTTTTACAGTGTAGGAAAGAAAAATCGGGATGAAAACATTGTTTCCCCCGACAGGTTTGTTTTAAAATAGATTCTCCGGGGAGACTCTAAATGGGGGAGGGTTTATTTTGCAACACCTGGCACTCGCCAAAATTTCCGGAAGTCGAATACATCTTCTTTCACGCACTGAATAGTTTTTATTTTCTTTAAACATCTATTTTAAATTTAACGTGCTTTGGTAATAGAGGTAAGGCACTTATTATCGCGCTTTATCTTATTTATATGGAAGCTCCTTCCCTACAGAAGATTATTGCGTCCATGGACCATGTCAGTTTGTTGGCAAGTGATGCAGCGTACACAGACAATGGCTATGAGGGTACCATGCTTTGACTTCCCAGTTTTGCTTACCCATTCCGAACTGGGCCGAATCAGGACGCCCTATGTCCCGGGAACAAATCCTTACCTCTACATGGATTTAAGCCTGTGACCATCGGTACGCCAGCCGAGAGCGCATGCCACTCGACCACTGACTCCGATTTAACACGTTTAGAGATTTTTTAAATATTATTATTAAGTTGCACATATATTTTTTTTTAAATTCTAATTCCCCCTCATCGACTATTCTAACGCCTAAAGTTTAGGTACTAAACACTTCCCTCCTCTTTCCCTTTACTCAGCAATGCTTTTTTTTCCTTTTTTTTAATGGCTGACTCTTTTCCTTTAATACTGGGCAAGTGCGAGCCAGATATAGAGTTAAGATTATAGAATGCCACACGACAGGGGCGGATAAAGACTGCACGGGGCCCCGGGCTGCAATCAAATGGGGGCCCTATCCGGCCAGCGTCCTGTTGCGTTCTGGGTTCTGGATGTAATTAAGACAGAAGTCTCCATTCTTGTCAATAATGATAGGATTCTTTATTGTTGTAATAATTCACGTATAGATACTGCTTCAATAATACAATAGCTGCAGTAACACAATAAAAATCAATCCAGCCATCCAGTATTTCCAAACACAGGCTTATTCCATACAAGTCCCTCTTCTCGTGAGTGTCACAACATTCGAGCCACCTCGATAAATGTATGACAATCATTCGCCTAGCACTGCACCGTCCTATCGTCCGCCGCACACTGACCTCTACTCGACACTGTATTCACATTTCACTCGCCCTGCTCCGTCTCACACTATATAAGCCCTGGGCGAACTCTGCAAAGTCATGGCGTGGCACTCAAGTGTTCAGTTTACCTGAACACAGCTCACAACATTTTCACAACAATTTTACAACAAATTCAGTCAGTGATTCTCATACCTTGACACGTCCCTTAAAATAAAATGATTGTTAACAGCTAATATATGACTGTAACTAAATATTAATAATGAAAAACAAATAACTGTTTGAAGTGTTTGCGGTATGTTACAATTGAGTGTGAAAAGAAAAATTACTTCTCCCCTGTTGGGAATCGAACCCGACACCAGTCGCATCACAGACTTGTGCTCTCTCCAGACTTCGAGCGGAACTTGTCTACACGGAGAAATTTTAAAAATATATACTATATTTTATACTATGTTCTCTAAGTGAGCCAATTAAATCAAGTTAATCGATTATTAAGACTGAATCTCAATTAGTTGTATAGATAATATTTATAAATTTATTGAATTTATTAAATTTTCAAGGGTTCGTGCAATAGTGACACGATGTTAGCAATAAATTTACGTAAAAGAAACTTTCCGGCACAGAGAGTACGTAGCGAACAAGTTTTTCTGTTAATTTAAATTTTATAAATTTCTAATCTTTTTATTGATTTATATGTCTGAAAAAGTTTTGTACTTTTAATAAACAGAGTCATGTTTTAATATGGCAGTCACCACCATCAAAGACAATGAAGAAATCAACACGTGGAGAAACAAATCTGCCAACCAAATATCTCCACCGATGATATGGCAAATTGTGGTTGTAGTGATCATGGTCATCCGTTTAGCAGGTTAAATCTTCACTTATTCTCGGCACACGCTACGCAAACAATGTGGAGGAATATTGTCAATGTCTTAGCTTTGCTAGAAAAGTCAAAATTCACAAAAAATTCACATACAAATAGTTATTTCCATGTTAAGGTTTTTTCCTGAAATCAAGAAATTTTCGAAAGTAGGCCTTCATTGTAAAAAATAAACCAATCATCTTCATGCTCATAAGTCTTTATTTTTTTTTTAATTTAAACTGCTTTTTTCTTATATTCCAAATAATTTAAAGTCGTATTCCGAAAATTAAATTTATAACATTAGTATTTCAGTGTACCCTAAGCTAAATTTAGACGTAATACTTAATATTCGTATTAGATTTAGACTGCAGCAATGTAATCTCATACAATCAAATTCACTCTCCTGTTTTCCTTTGTAATTACATGTTTTACTTTCACCGTTCAAATTTGTTTCATTGAAAGTATGAATTGAAAAAAAATATTTTGTTTCGTCTCTAGAATGTTGAAATCTAGGTTACACAATGAATGTAAAAATGTAATACTAATTGAAATATATACCGTATCCTTACCGAGTCTTTTTCTCCCATTAGAATAACATCAGGGGCAGATTAAGACTGCTCGGGGCCCTGGGCTGCAATGAAATTTTAAATTTTTATTTAAATTTGGGCGATTTTTTTATGTGACGTCACATTTCTTTACACCCCCCATTCCCCGTATTCACAAATGCTGGACCCCCACCCCCTCCTAGGCACGTGACGTCATTTATGGACGGCCCCTAAGACATTTATGACAGTGAATATTGTTTCATACTGTCGTTTCGCCATCATGTCGTTTATCCGCCCCGCTGTTTTGTCTCCGTGCCATTTTGTCACTTGTCGTTTTATCACTGAATGTTTCGTCACTGGTCGTTTTGTCACTTGTCGTTTTTTCTGGTCATCCTTTTTAAATGTATGTTAGCTATTGAATGAGTGCATATACACTGGTACTGTAGTGGTGTTTTGTTTTTTTTTAATTTTCAGGTTATAAACAATTTAATATTTTCTTATTAAATATTTATGCACCATATATTTTTATTTAAAATACGTAACATGAGTTGGTGTATTTATTATTCTTTTTTATTTTTTTTTTATTATTTTTTTTTTTTAATTTGCTGTGTGCTTGTAGTGGTACCTGTTTTGTGCATTCTGTAAAAAAAAATACTAGCTGATTTACCCGGCCTTACACGGGACAGTATAAGGGATCCCATTTTGTGCCCCGGATCAATCGTGGGATACCGTTCAAGTTCAATTTCCTTCCCCCCCCCCATTAGATTCTTTATTTCTTTGAGATTACACACCTCATTATAATCCCGTTGTGTAATGGAATCCAAGTCAAAAAATAAATCCCTTTACCCTATAATATATATTTACTTTAACGGGTTGACATAGCTCAGTATTATCCCATTGTATAAAGTGATCCCGTTTTTTTATAGAATCCCTTGCCCATACTTCATTTGAGATTTGAAGCCCAATTATGACCCTGTTGTTGTAACAGAAAAGCCTTGCAGTGAGTAGTAGTCCTTGGTGTCACATTATCCGTACGAATCCCTTTTACTGTTTCAATTCCTTGAATACATTCCAATATAATTCCTTAAATCTACTGAGAGATATGATTTAGTATGATAGTAATTATTATACCCATTATGCCTAGTGAGAAATACTATTATATCAAAAATATTTTTAACTGATAATACAAACTACTCTGATAAGTTTCAAAATTGTATTAAAGAGAGCAAAAGTAGTGGAATTTTATGTAAATGTTTATTATATTTACACTTTTGATTAATAATAAACACGCAATCTTATTTCTGAAAAACTTGAGTGTGTATATAAGGAACAAATAACTAAATGTGTACATGAGATATAACTACATTACATTATTTTTAAATATATTTACACGCGATTCGAAAGCTTATTACACACATGCACACTACTTGATAATTCTCGATGGACTTAAAAAGTTCAATTTTTTAAAAATATTATGCAACAAAACATACTTTGGTGTGATCACATATCTAAATATTAACCCATTGCATTAAGGGATCCCATTTTGTTAGGATGGCCTTGCTCTATGACTCTATGGGACCGTCCATAAATGACGTCACGCACCTAGGGGGGTCTCACTTTTGTGAAGATGCGTGACGTGGGGGAGGGAGGGGGGGGAGGGGGGGTTGAAGAAATGTGACGTCACATCGAAACGGTAACTTTAAATAAAACTTCCACTGAAATATTTGGTTTCTTAAAATTTTTATCAATGTAATTACTTTTTTTATTCAGTGCTTCTCAAAGTGCCTGTCGTTAGGCCATCAGACGCCGGTTGGCTTAAGTAATCAAGACACGAAAATTAAATATAATTATAATTCTTAACTTTGAGAACCTACAAGAGAACATACGAAATTGTTACGCTGCGACGTTTGACGTTGACATCAAAGCGTTTGTGATGTAACTGTTTCGTTCAATCGAGGCAGGAGTCTGCGAACTTTTTTATTTTTATTTTTTGGTTGGGTATCCCCCCCCCCCAACTTCAACTGTTGAGTTTTACAAACAAGACACGCGTCTAAAAAAAGATCTCAATAAGATTATATGTATCCATTTGGTGGATGGGTGGAGTGGAATCTATTTGATACAATTATAAACGTTTTAAGTTTGATATAATTTTTCGATTGGTTTTTGGTCAAACGCCTGTGACCAATCTAAATATAATGATTAATGTGTCCATTTAAAATTAGTCAAAAGTATTCATTAACTTTATTGAATGCATCAAATTCTTGACATCGCAATTCGAGAGGAGCACACAACAACTTTCTTCTGAACTCAGCTTTTAATGCATTAATTTTAAAAATGACAGCAAGGATACTTGATACAGTCCAGTTATGTGAATTAAGATTATTGTCACTTGTGCCAATATAAATGAAAGTAGGTTGCATTTTGGCGTCTTCGTATAGTACGTAAATAAGAAATCTACATAGATGACAAATTTAACAAATGTATTTTCTGGAAGGAACCGGTTCAATAGTGGGCATATGTTCCATGCCTAAACGTACACATGATGTATTTGAAAATATCTAGTGGAGTAGAGTGGATGTTATATGTCCCAAATGAGTCTGCATTACTCCCAAATATTCTCTTTTGACCCAGGATGAGGTAATTTACCCCTGTTCGCCGACCTCTTTCTTACGGGATGCTCGTTAGTCAATTGAGGGATTTTTTTTTTAAATACAATTTAAAAATATTATTTTTAAATAGTTTTTTATAAACAAAGAAGTTAACAGTAATGATTTATAGTTAATGTTTAAATTGTATGCATTAAAATAAAATATAATTTAATGATGTTAATAAATTTCGTTTTTTTTTTTTTTTTGAAGGCCGGTTATGCCCACAATGATTATGATTCAGCATTACCCTAAAGAGTTCCCTTTTTACCCCAAATGAGATAATTTATCGCTGTTAACCGACCCCCTGGTTAAACAGGCCTATAGCGGTAGCCGGTAGCCATGTATTTTTCATTAGTTTATAATTACCACAAGAGGATGCAACTATTTAAACACTCCTCGTCCATTGGGGACATTATATTTACAACTCTTGTGTGACGTACGTGAAATCCTGAAGAGAAAAGAATTGAAAAACAAAACAAACAAACTTTATTATTATTATAAAGTTTTAAACAAACAAACAAACTTGTGAGCTTCAGAGTAAAAAGTTATGATAATATTGGACATTTTATGAGGGGGGGGGTCGAAGTTTTGTGACGTACTTTTGGAGGGGGGGTCTACGATTTTGTGACGACGCGTGACGTAGGAAGGAGGGGGTAAAAAATCGGCCAAAATCGCGTGAAGTCATTTATGGACGGCCCCTATGGTATCCCATTTATGAAGTATATCATTTTCCCCTATAAAATACCATACTTAATAGAATCACATAGCCCATTGCAATCCTTTGGATCTCGTTTTGGAAGAATCCCTTGCCCTGGATCCCTAATGGAATCCCATGCTTTGTCTAATTCCTTACCCCTAGAAGATCCCTTTCCCGATTGGATCCAATACTTCAGTTTGTTTTATTTACCCCAGTGTGATTCAATTACATTTTGGGATCTCATTCCCTTTAATTAAGAACCCATTCTCGTTTCTCTCACGTTATAGCTAAAACATTATTCATTTAAGTGTTTTTTTAAAGTGGCCCCGGTGGAAACCCATTCTACACACCCGAGGTCTCAAACCGAAAATAAGTCTGAAAAACATTTGGATATGACTTTAAAATTTGATTCAATTTGAAATCAATTGGATAATAGATGTATAGATTTAGTAATAATACAAACATAGTATGGCTAATTGCGCTAAAAAAAAATTAAAACTTTTCCAAATAAAAAAAAAAAAGACTTAACAAGCAAAGGAGATCTTGACAAAAATAAAATTTAGAATTAGCTAGAATATTAGACATTCTATTCCGCGAGAATTACGTAATTGAAAATCAGTCAGAAAAGAAATTGGACAAAACCTTAAAATGAGTCTAATTAAAATATGTTTTAAATTACAGAGTTGAATTTTCAAACGCTTCTAGAATATTTTTACACCCCCCCCCCTTAAATCAAGAGAATATTAAGACTAATATTAAATTTCAAAATTTTACAAATAAAGGGGTAATACTTTAAAACCTGCCCCAGTAAAACATGCTAAAAATAATATAGATCCTGCCATATTACATTCAAAGTTTGACAAATAATGATTTAAACTTATAATATGTGTTACACTAAAGCCTGTCTCAGTACAACAGGCTTTTAAAAAAAAACAGAGATCCTGGAATGATAATATTTAGAATATTCTAGTATAGTTTAAATAAACCCTTTTAAAAAATGACCCACTGTCCTGTTCTCTACTTTTGGTAAGTCATAACTCACGTTGTTCTGTTGACTACACTGTACGTTTCTCTTATTTTTCAAAGTATTAACTTGCTGCTCTGGAGTTTCTGACGCAATTGATGTTTTATTTCTTGCTTGCTCCAACTGCAGGAAGGCATCTCATGCAATTTTGGAAACCTGTTTTTAATCCATTGTTTGATTGTAATTCCATTTTTTTTAAAGCACCAATATTTTATCTTATTGAATAAATAATGTATTTGATATCAGAAGAAATATATAAAGTGTATTTTTAAAAGTTCATTGGTTAAAAGTTAGAGAAAACAATAATAGACCTTACAATCTTGGCTTTTAAAAATACAATAATTCAATTACGATCAATTTGAAAATTTGATACATCATTATTATCATTGGCATTAGTCTGCCTGCACAATTTCAGCTCGCTAGCTTACGAGATAATGGGTTAAAAATCGATCCAAAGTTTTTTCGGCAAGGTCGATCGGTCGGTCGAACGGCTTAGAGAACACAAGTTTATATAAAGGATTTAAAAATACTTTTTTCAAGGTACCAGAAAGTTTCTGAAGACACATCCACCATGAGGCAACACATATTCCAAAAAACATTATTAATTAATATGCTTTTAGTTTTATTAATAAGTAAATGATTTTTTAATGAATTTGTATACATTAGTATGTAATTGTACACATATTTATACATTTACTTCACTAACTTTCATAGTAGACAAATCTTGTATTATGCTATCGAAATTTCAAATGATTTGTAATAGTTTGATTTATGGTCAATCATGCAAGATTTTATGGTCTTACACCACTCATTATGGAACGAAGTAAATTTTTTTTATCAACTTCAGTTTGAAGAAGCTCCTTTCACAACTAGCAACACTGATAACAATTGTTGAGAAAAATCTTAACAAGATTACAATATTTCTTTTAGGTACATAATTTTCCCATTTATGCTGTTGAATAAATATAAATAGATAAAAAGGTATTTCCTGTCGTTTTTCTAACGTAATGCCTCTTCTAATAGTGTATGTTACAGCTATAAAAACCGGGATCTTCTTTCTTTCATTAGTGTATTGAAATTTTCTTTATCCTTGTCAAAACATTCATTTATTTGGTGTGCAAATTCTTCATTTAGTAGGTTACATGAACATGGTATCATATTATTATGGTATTATATACGATTATTTTCTTGCAAGGATATGCAGCTGATCGAAGTGTTCTTTTATTTTAAATTCTATCCATTGATAAAAACAATTTTCGGTGCACTTCTTGATCAAAAGATATAACGTCTTCTAAATTTTCACCACTCATATTTCTTTACAAATTGTTTTGGCTGATAAAACAGCGTTTTGAATTAGCACATCAATTTGTTCCATGAAATGGGTCTGCATTATTTTGTTTTAACTTACAAAAAAACGAGTTCCCATAAATTGAGATAACAAAACAGAAAAGAAAAAGTTTACATTGAATCAAGTAGAATTCCAGCACCTGATCTCGTTTTACTAGTTAATTCTTCAGATGTCAATTTTAATTATGTATGCCTATTTTGGTGTTAATTAACGGAGAAATTTGAATATTTTCAGATTCTTGTCATTATTCAAATGTTTGCAAATAACTTTAATTGGAATAGCGTAACATTTTAATAATTAACCGTATTTTAATGTGATGAAAACAAAATAAAAGCTGTTATGAAAACTGAAACAGTATCATAAAATACTACTTGCAAGTAAAACACAAGTTTTCAAGTTTGAATCACCATGCCATGCAGTTACTGGTTCGCGAATCATTTTGCACATGTGGAAATTCCACGAATTAACCGCCGTGACGATATTAATAGCACATATTTTTGGCCCAGCGATGGCGTGTTTTTGGGTGTAGTTTTCATATATCTATTACGTATACCGATTGATTTTTCAAACACAACGATACCTTTTTTGAGCTAACTTATTTTTTAACGAGTTTGCGTTAGTTATAATAACCAATATGAAATCAAACAAATGTTGTGCGACTCGTTAACTAAAACTCGAAATTACGAATATTTTTTTTTCCCCATTATTTTACCTCTTCAAAAAATTAAAGGGCGGTTGGCGGAAAGGGCTGTACTTTTTAACTGCCCACAAATACTGCCCTCAAAGTGTGTGCCGCCCGGGGCGGACCGCCCCCACCTCTCCCTCTAGCTACGCCACTGGCCCCCTGCCCCTGGTCATACGTCGTCAAAAAGACTTAGACCCCTTTTTCAGTGTGACAGCATAAAGCTTCCCATCCCCAATAAAACCCATATTATCTTTTTGAAAATGAGCATGTTTCCGATCAATTTTTTTTAGTCATTTAAATATTTTTTAGTGTAAGGCTTCACTCTAATATCGTAACACGCATGAAACCATGTATAAGTTCATTAAATAAAGTGTCTGTAATCAGTGGCGTAGCTAGAGCTTTTGCCGCCCGAGGCGGACTTTAATATGCCGCCCTTTTAGGAGCCACCATAAATGACTTCACACACCAGGGGGGAGAGGAGAGTTACACATGTGACGTCATTCAAAACGTCCAACTTTAAATAAAAATTCCACTTAAATATATAATTACAAACACTTTATTTAATGACGTTTTACGTGGTTTCACGCGTATTACAATATTAGAGTGAGTGCAGCCTTACACTAAAAAACAAATCACCAAAACAAATTATTTGAAACATGCAATTTTCAAAAAGAAAATACGGCTTTTATGCAGGGAGGGGGGTCTTTGTGACATCATATTGAGGAAGGGGTCTAAGTTTTCGTTTCGTAACTCCGTGTGACGAGGGGGCAGTGGGTAAAAAAATTAGCCAAAATCACATGACGTCATTCATGGACGACCCCTTATAAGTCAATCATATGATGGTTTTTATAAATTAATAAACTTGAATAAATAATTGTAATTGAAACGATGTACGTTGTAAGAGGAAAGGGAGAATTTTACCATAGCATGTCCTATCTATGTAAATATGAAATAAAAGGGGTCTCTCGTGAGATAATTTAGCTATAAATACACATTTAATTTATAAAAATACAAGATAATTGTTTTGAAGGCCACAAGAAAGTTATTGTGGTAGTAGGTCCTCCCCCCAAAACCTCAAATGAGACAAAACATATTCCAAATGTATGCCCCAAAACATTTACATTTTTTTTCAAATGCCCACAAAAGCCGCTCTATGAATGAGTGCCGCCCGGGGCGGACCGCCCCCTCCGCCCCCCCTAGCTACGCCACTGTCTGTAATCATATCTTTAAGTGGAAATTTTATTTAATGTTGCGCGTTTTGATGTGACTTCAAATTGTGACACCTCTCTCCCCCCCCCCTCATGTGTGACGTCATTTATGGACGTCCCTTATATGGGTGGCAAATTGGAGACCGCCCCAGGTGGGAAAAGCTCTAGCTACGCCACTGGTGGCACCCATATGGGTTATGGCCTTGGGCAACAAGATGACTTAATATGACAATGTTTTAACACTTTGGAAAACAGCATTGTTGCCGCATTTGCTGAGAAGATTTTTAAGGAACTACCAAAACAAAAGCGAAACATTGATATCCCACTCTGTCAAGGACAGGGATACGATGGCACATCTGTGATGTTTTAAATTAAGAGTGGCCTTCAAACTCATTTAAAGAAACTTTCACCCAATGCCATATATGTTCAATGTTGTGCCCATGTTTTGAATTTGGTCACAATCGAAAAAACGTCTGTAAATTAAACAGTGATGTACAGTTCTTTTTCGCACAGTTGAAAGGGTGTAAGCATTCTTTACGTCTAGTTTACAACGTCTACATACTCTTAAAGAACATCATAAATCTGAATATGAATCATCACCAGATACTCCTAAATGACTTTCTGATACAAGATGGCCATGTAGTTGTTGGATCAATCTCTGCTTTCTAGCCACTCTAGAAGATATAAATTCAAGGGTATTAACAGAATATTAAGGAAGTGTAAGAGCAGAAGCTACGGGGCTATCTGCCTTATTTAATAACAAAATATTCCTTCGTTTTTTCTTATGCTATTTGTACAAAAGTTGTTGGACAATATCTTCGTGTTATCAAACTACTTACAGCGCAAGAGCATTGACAATGCATTAGCAGAACAATTGATCGATGTTGAAGAAATAATTGTTTTTTATGATATGCGATAGATGCCAATCATTTATTAACGAAAATCGTTCCAAACTAGATTTTTTTTTTTTTAATTAAAGAAAAGTGAATTGCAAAGAAAAAAAGTATGGTAGGCGAACCTAGCACAGATGAAAGGGCTGATGATCCAACTACAAGCTTTAAATCTGAAACGTACTTCACTATCTCGGATACACTTATAACAGAAATAGATAATCGATTTAATGACTTTCGGGGCACAGTTATTTATTTCTATTGTATTGATCCATCACAAACGTCGGAAAAATAATTATTATTTTCAAAGTTTATTCAAAATTTACAAACATTAAATTAACCTTGAAGAAGCAATCATTGAATAGTATCCATTAAAAGATTTGTATGCAACAAAAGGTCCATCACTATCTAGTGAACTATAACGTAAAGAGGTTCCGCCATTCTTGACTGAAAAACAAATGGCATCTAGTCTCCCTAATTTGTCAATACTCTGTAAAATTTACTTGAATTTTCGTGTTAGCAGTGATTGCTAATCATCAAAAGTTATTTGCGCTCAACAATGACAAACGATCGTCTGTCTGATTGGTACTAATTTTAAATGAACGTGATCTAGGTGAGAACGATGACTTTGAATCAACGATAAATCGTTTAACTTCAATGAAGATAGGAATTTAACTACGGCTCTGGGCTCTATAAAAAAATTCGCATGAAACTAAGTTTCTTTTTTAGATCAATAGATATACGATTGGAATAAATTTACGTTACTATTTTTAAAACATATGTGTTTATATTGTTGATTCTGCTTAACGTGTTCGATGATTTGGAAAATTTACTTAATTAGTAGGCTAATAATTAATGTTTACGGAATACTCGGTTATTAGTAAAATTTGGCGGCTGGTATACAGAAGATGCATATTCTCGTATTTGTCTCACCAGGGTGGGGTAGCATTTTAGTTTTATATCTTTATTACATTTGTAAAAGTTTCTTTTTATAAAACTTAAGGTTTTGTTTGATTTTTAATAACTTCATTGACATGGGGATTCCATTATAGTTTCTCATTTATTATTTTGCATCTTTGGTTTGGGTTAGTTCTTTTCCATGAATTAAATAGTTTGAATTTATTTGTTTCTTTTTCTTTGTTACTCTTAGCAATGGACACTTCTCTGGGTTGAAAGTCAGGCTCCAGTTAGTTTCCCATTTTATTAATTCATCTGAGTCTTTTTGTAAAATGTTGCTATTTTGTTCTTATTTAATTGTTCTCTATATTTTACAATCATCAGCAAATATTCTAACTTTTGTTCCTGTTGAGATGTTGTTGAATAATTAAAAAGATTAAGGGGCCTAGCAGAGTTCCTCGTGGAACTCCTGAGTTAACCTTCATTGTTGCAGATTAAGATCCAGTAATTATTATAGTTTGCTTCCTACCCAAAAGAAAGTCTTAGATCCAGTGATATAAGGGACCTGAGATTCCAAAGTATTTAAATTTAAGGTTTTTTTAGTAAAATAGGGTGGTGAACTTTGTCAAATGTCTTAGAGAAGTCTAGTAATATGGTATCTATCTATCATCATTGTCTAAGCCTTTTAATAGTTCGTCTATTAAACATATTAATTGTGTTTCACATGATCTGTTTTTTTCTAAAGCTGTGTTGATGTGGACATAGTGCATTATATTTGTCAAGGTGGTTATTTATTCTACTATATATTATCTGTTCTAGTAATTTACAGGTGATACTAGTGTAGCCGAGTGGCGGGCTATGTTGGTTGGTTTACTACTTGACAATTAACAAACAGGTAAAAAGAAATGTAGGTCAAGAAAGAGAACTATAGTTTCTATAATAATTGATTTATTAGTATATCTTCTAATGTTGACACAGTTATTGATATATAAGTAATTGAACTTTAAGCTAGCAGGATACACAATATACAGTTCTACTACTGCCTATGCCCTATTCTACCTAGGTGCCGGGTGCCGAGTGATTCTCTCGGTGATCTCTCTGTGACTCTCTGAGTGATTCTCTCTCCAACCTAGCTTTCTCTTCCCTTATATAGCCCGGCTTAGTAGTATTGTTATATAGTTATATTGTCATCGTTTTAGAGGACCGATAATTGTTTCCGGCACCCAATTACATTGTTCTGGGCTGATGCGATGGGGCGGGGGGTTATTGTTCGAGCACTGATAATTGTCACCTCCATCGAAAGCGAGGCGCCAAGCGATGCGCTTCCGGCACCCAAATACAACATTGTGCCGGGCTGATGAGATAGGGGGGCATTGTTCGAGGACTGATAATTGTCACCTCTGCTGGAAGCTCCTTGCACAAAAAATTAACAACATTGTGCTGGCGACGGAAACTATTTCCAGTCATTGTTTAGAGGACCGATAATTTTACCTAACCCAGAAGCGAGGCACCATATACACAACATTGTGCTGGCGACGAAAACTGTCGTTTCCGCGAGTCCCATAAATCATGGAACTGGAGGCCACCACCCAGGTCCCACCCCTCTGCCGAATTGAACAGAGGGCCCTTTGTTTGGGTGCGTGGTGGGGTGGCAGTTGGGGCGCGGGAACACAGCCACACTAGTAAGTGAAACAGGTCTGTAATTGCCGGGTTATGATTTATTTACTGTCTAAAAGAGTGGAGTTAAGTTGGCAAATTTCCAACCTTTGGGCACTTTATCACTTTATCTTGGTTTAGAGAGGCTTGGAAAAGAACTACAAGGATTGGTGACCATTGGAGAACTTCATTTGAGTTCATTGCTTAATTCTTTTAGTAATCTGGCTCAGTGGCGTCGCTAGGTGGGGGCGGGGGGCGGACCGCCCCGGGTGACACCATTAGGGGGGTGACACCAAAGCCTAAAATTTTACTGTTGATTTTATGTCAGAAAAAAGACACATTTTCTTCATTTAGAAAGGAATACAATGAAATTACGTTAAAAGCGAAATATTTTTATTTTAAAAAATCAGTTAACTTGCAATAATAATAAAATAGTCCCAAAACACAAACTAAAAAGAACAAATTATGGGAAAAAAGACACAGCCGCACCAGAGACATCTTCAAAAACACTGGCGGTGTGTTATGTTTTTAAAGATACCAAGCAAACTGAGCTTTGAAGTGTTGACAACAGGACGAATCCCACCCCCTCTTCCCTCCACAAGAGATGGGTGGCGGTGTATTACGATTTTTCTATAATTTTTTTAAAAAGTGTTTTCTAAGTTTTCTGTGTTGTTATTTTTAGAGGAAAAATAAGAATTTAATGTCTTTGAGGGTAATATTTAAAAAAAAACAAAAAAAACCAAACAAATATTTGTTAAAGGCGTGCAAGCATAGATATCCATGTTTATATATAGGTAGTCTGGTTCGTAGGTCCCATCCCCATCATTGTACCTTTTAAGTTTTGAGTTACCGCGCAGAAAATTTCAGTATGTAAAGAATTAGAATTTCTGCGCCTTTGTCATGAAAGTTAGTAGCGACTTTATTTCGTATTCTACCTGTAACTCAGTCGCAGCCTTTGTTAAAATTCAATTTAAAAACAAGTATAAATGTGCAGAATATATCTTCCATCTCTCACACACTGCCAACAGACTTTCGCAACATCATTCAATTAAATCGTCTAACGATAATACAAGAAAAAAAAATCAAACACTCCCTTTAAAATAATAAAAAAAATATTTGACATTGGTTACTAGCTTTGGAGCAGAACAAAGATTTTGATATCACTCGCCGACGACAACTTACAAAAAAGACTTTGATGTCACGAACAAGTCGGTGTGATATTTTAATCAATACAACGGGAGTGGTGTGTGGGGGGGTGACAATGTGGTGAAAGGAATGTTTTAAAATAACAAATCACTTTTTCCTGGACACCTAGAACTGATTTTTTTTTTAGATGACACTGAAAATCAGATTGAAGATTGCTTTCACGACACTTTGCTTCACAAGCATTGTAGAGAAATGACATACAAGCACTGACTGAATACTGTGAAGAGCAGGTACGTTTGTATTATGACCAAGTCAATAATCATAGTTTAAAGGATCTCAGAGACTGAGACCCACAGTTTCAGACTGTTCCTTAGTGTCATTCATGAAGTATTTGGAGAACTTGCCAAATAAAGCAAGCTGTTGCAAACGAAAAATCTAATGACTAGGAAGGCACACCAGTTTGTAAAAGGAATTATCAATAACCTAAGAGGACATCCCCTTGGAGAAAATGTTCATTGGTCTGCAGAGGTTGATGTTTGTAAAATGTATTCAGGCTGAAAACACAAATACAGTCCTCAAATTTTTTGAATGTCTGAATTGGCAAGTGGAATCTCGATTTCTTGAAAGCGACTTTATAGTTAAGTGAATATTTGAGTTGTACGCGTTAGTCGACATGTCAAATTTTACTTTTGAACAAACATAACTGTGTGCCCTTTTTATAAATACAAAGTATTCTTAAAAGTTAATAAAAGCTATGAAGACATTGGGGAGAAATTTATGGATCACTATCGTGATTTAATATTAGTGCTCGAAGAACAAAATACAATGTGGGTTGATTAAGACTTTCGACGAGGTGATTCAGTTTGTCATGAATGAAGAATTATTCATCGACATTGCCACCCTGTTTGATATTTGTGCTGTATATCTTGCATCGAGCGCTCATTGCGAACTTGGATTTAGCCTTATGAATTCTAGAAAAGTATAATCTAGAAATATGTTGTAAGAGTTACATTTAACGTTGCTTATGAGGATTAAATCTTGTCAGAATGATGGACATCATATCAACCTTGACAAAGTCTATAAAATATGTATTTTGTTGACAGACACCAGTGTGCTCCAGAATAAATTAGCGGCATATGGGTATGTTGGCATTTGGCTACTTAATGAACATATAAATGTATATTTCTGTTCAGCGGAACAGACGTATAGCTACATTTATAATTCTTGTTTGTTTAATTATAATCTACTATATTATTTTGATTTAAACAATTTTTGTCTCATATAAAGTATATCAGATAAATTGATGCATGTATTTTTGGGGAGATGCCAAAATTTGCACACTGAAAATGGTTAAACTTTGCTGCTGCACACAAGTTTTTTAAAATTATTATTTAGCACAACGTCCGGCAAACATTAAAGAAAACATTGATCCCCATTAAGCTGTTTAGTGCTTACAAACGCGGGTCCATAAAGAATAATATTATGCGTTATTCCGTAATTTAAAAAATGTTTTTTATGGGGTAAGGAATTGTTTTCTATATTTCAAATACTTTATGTCCTCAACTGCTTTTATGTTTCGGGTGCTTGGCGGAAAAATACACTTTGTTGTGTTGTAGGGCGAGGAAGATGCTCAGGTGTTAGTCTGGAATTTTACGCTATTTCGGTTATTTACACATCTATCTCTCTCTCTCTCTCTCTCTCTCTCTCTCTCTCTCTCTCTCTACTGTTTTATCTTTTTTTTAAAACTTTTTTAAAACTTTTTTTTCATGTGATAAGGAATTGTTTTCTCCTTTCAACGTAATTCACTAGAGGGGAGCAAGAGGTGCTGACCTCACCGGTTGACAGAAAAAAAAGGTAAAATTATTTATATTTCCTTTATTTGGCACTGGAAGACTGAGAGGAGTTCTATGGATTGGGAGTCGCGCATAAATGACGTTACGTTCCTAAAAAAAAGAAGGGTGGAGGGTGTCACGCATCTATGACAATGTGAGACGAGAGGGAGGGGTGTGTTTAAAAAATGTGAAATCACATCAAAACGCGCAACTATAAGTAAAAGTTCCATTTAAATATTTGATTATTTACAATTTATTTAATGACGTTTTGTATGACTTCTCGCATGTTATTTACGATATTAGAGTGTAGACTTGCACTAAATCCGAATTTGTTTGACAAAAATTAATTTGCCTCATTAATAATTCTCATTTAGAAGATACGGAGTATTTTTTTGGTGGGGGGAGGTCTCAAAGCTTTGTGACGTCATGTCGGAAAAAAGGGGTGGGGTCTAAGTTTTTGTGACAAAGTATGACGCGGCGGGGGGGGGGGGGAATCGGCAACGTCACGTGACGTCATTTATGGACGCCCCCTGAAGGGGTGACACCATGAGCTACCGCCCCGGGTGACACCAACCCTAGCGACGCCCCTGACCTGGCATGCAATTCATCTTGGCCAGTAGCTTTGTTTATTTTAAAGTTTTTTCAGTTAGGCTCACTAATACACAGTTTACACATTATTCATCTACTACAAATACTACTAAGCTATCACTATGCTGATACTGATTGCAGTCTCCCCCCCCCCTTCCCCCGTCCAACACTTTGTTCACTGTGACAAAAGGGGGGGGGGTATCAGCCCAAAATCACGTGACGTCATTTATGGACGGCTCCTTTTACAGACTGTAATTTACAGCCTACATACATTTGACTTGATTTACGAGTTCTTGAAGTTTAATGAAATTTTTAGTCTAAATTATTTAGTAATTTAGATAAAAGTATGCGAGAGAATACAGCAAACCGGTAAAATTAGAGTTGACGTTCCCACGTTACATAGCCGCCAATTTTGTTGCTATGCCACGTTGTAATGAAATTTGAAAATTCAGCTAATAAAATTCTAAAACTAAACAATTCAGTAAACAATCATCAAGTCGTGCAAGTTTAATTCTTGGTGCCAGTGGCAGCGATACTACTAGTACTAGTACAATTGGACGAGTGCTCGTTCTTAACATCGCTCTTCTTTGCTTTCGGATTTCGGACTATTTCGACAATTAAACATGGCGTACGTTCGATCAAGGTGAGCGAATGAACTGTTACTGTTGTTATGACTAGTAGAACGTAACAAATACGAATTAATTTTATTGCCACGGCTAGTCGTAGACAAAGCCAAAATAAATGACGGCTGAAGCGAAGTATGTTGACCGTGACGTCACGACGCTACCGGTTGCTGGAAAAGAAAGTTCTATAAATTCTAAAAGGATTATTTATAAAATAAAAACGAAGACGAAGAGTGTCTACTGCTACTACAAGTCAAAGTAACGGCATAACCCGGGGGGGGGGGGGGGGGGGGATGTGGTTAGTGCTACGACATGTCGTAACGCCAGCATTGAGTGTTGCGGACAATTTCGTAAACAATTTGTTGCATTTCAATTATACTAATACTCAGTCAATACTAATACTAATACTAATAGGCCTAATAATAATTTTAATAATACTTGAAATTGAAAACTAAACTTTAATTCTCATAATAAAATATCATGATACAAAGTAAGCCTATTAATGAATTTTAGAGGTTAAAAAAAAAAAAGTAGATTCATCCATTAAATGAAAAACAATTATAAATTTTAAAAATTGAATTTGCTCAACTGTACAACAGTGACAACAGCTTCGCTAGAATGGATAGTCGGGTTAGTTTGTAAATTGTAAATGATTTGACACTATTGATAGCGGGATCAGATTCCGCTGCCGTCAAGTTTTTTTTGTTTTTTTTTTAAATTTCATTTTCTTTCTTTTAAAGTCACAACGACTTCAACGAGTGTGCTGATAATTTTTGTTAATATTCTGAAAAGCAGATACGTTGATCAAATCTTAGGGGTCTACCGATATTCATTGTTGCCAAAACGAAGTTAATTTTAACCAATAATTAAATACATTTTGCACACGGCCAACCTTAATGAATGAAACAATGATCAATGAGAACAAAGCAATTCTTATACGCCAATTAGTAATAGTGTACTAATAGTCATAGAGTCAAAATGAAGTTGAAGGATGAATGGAATGGTTTCCAGTGACAAGTCTGCACAGGGTACATTTTATTATTCCACATAAAACAAATTATTTTACTTTCGTGCGATTGTGCGCGAATCGATTCTTTGAGGATTTTCATTTACGTCTTTATTTTACGGTATGCTAAATTTTAATAATCGGCATCACTTGCACAAGTATAGTATAATATAGTATAGCAAAATCGGCCGACATATTTTTAATCGGTAGACCAATATTAAATTTAAATCTATTAAAAATAATTTATTTAAATTAATTTAGATTTTAGAATTAATACACACAAATAAGCCCGGATCTATTAATGTCGTATTATAATATAAATGCATGTAACGCTAGCAAATCCCGCCAGATCGTTTGCTGCTACGACAAACTTGTCATAACGCTATCAACATCCTGCCGGATTGTCTGCTGTTACGACATGCCGTAGCACTAGTTTCCTGACTAGTGCTACGACATGTCGTAACGCTAGCAACATCCGGCCGGGTCATCTGCTGCTATGACAAAATTGTCGTAGCGCTAGCCACAGCCTTATAAAAAATGGATGGTTTTAGGGTTGGGAGGCGTTATACGGAAATTTCATTTTATAGAAATAATCAGTACTTTTTGTCTCATTTTAAATTAGTTTTATTTAGTATTAAATGTAGCTATCATAGCTTTTTAAAAAAAATCAAATAAATAATGCTTAGTCTTAGTAAGTTAGTCTTGTCAGCTCTACTAATTGATTTGCAATTGACATTGCAACTATAATAATGTTAAAATAGTTATATTGATTTCATTATCATTAGTTCTAGCCCCAATAACTACTCAATTAATTATAATGTTGATATATTTAATATTTACGTGTGTTATAGTATGTATATACGTCTTTTAAGTGGTATTTTACTGATAATTACTTCATTTTAGATTTTAGGCTTTTAGAAAAAAAAATATTAATTATTAATCTGAACACCAGTCCAAGTGTAACTTGAATAATTTTGAAACTCGCTGCCTATTATCCTATTACTATTAGTCTTATGTTATCAACTGTGTGTAGTATGTGCAACTGGTTGATAATAATTTTCTACTTGGTACTTGTTTTTTTTATCCAACCACCAAAAAAAAATGAGAGAATTTTTTAATTTAAAAAAATAGTTTTTTGTTAAAATTGTTAGAAACACCTACTAGATTTAAATTGGCTATGGCCTATGGATCATGGAAGTATGCTCCCTGACACTTGCGACGATGAAGATTGAATAAATTAATATTAAAATTATAAATCTAGTTTCATTACTGTTAGTTTTAGTTAGTGTTAGAAATGCTTACAATAGTATTATTATTATTTAAAAGAAAAAAAACAAGAATAATGATTTTAAAATTAATTTAATCAATCTTCATCATCACAAACTCAAGTGGGGAAAGTTCGTAGTACTAGTAGTTAGTAGTAGTAGTAGTACTAGTACTAACTAGTATTATTACTATAACTATTAGTGGTAGCCTAGGTTTAAGCAAACTTAGTCAAAGTTTAAGCCTTAAGCATTGCAGTGTTTCCAACAGTTCATAACAAAAACTACTTTAGCATATTATTATTAATAAAATACCCAACCTCGTAATTACAAATTAAAGATCACTGATAGTAATTGAAAAAGAAATTCGAAAGTTATTTTTAATTTTAAAAAAGTGTCGCAATCGAAACGCGAACCTCGGGCCACTGTAAAAACCAATTCAAAATGAACACTATAACCATTAGACCACAGAAGTTCATGTGAGTATAGAATATTTAAGAATGTTATATCTAACTGGCAAGAAGTAATGTCAATGTCAAATGCTATGAATCATGGGAAAAATCTCCGTATGACATTCAGCATTATACGGAGATTTCTCCCAATAACGCCCGGCGTTACACGGAGAAATCTCCAAATAATCACTTCGTTTCGGGTTTGGTTTAGGTATAGCTTTAGAATTTTTGGAAAATTAAAGGTTTTAGGGTTTGGGTTAGGTATAGCTTTAGAATTTTTTAAAAATTAAAGGTCTTAGGGTTTGGGTTAGGTATAGCTAACCCTGGTGAGACCTATACTAGATTATGCATCTTTTGTATGGGACCCATTCACCAAAGAAAATATTGATAAATTAGAACAAATCCAAAAAAGAGCTGCCAGATTCATTACTGGAGAATATTCAAAACTTACAAGAGTAACACCATTAGTTAAATCATTAAACCTTGAAACACTAGAGGATAGAAGAACCAAGAGTAAATTAGTATTTATACATAAGGCAATTAATTCTAATTGAGAAATACAACACAAAGATAACTTAATACAACCTTCAGATAGACATAAAGATAAAAATACCTTTCTTATTCCATATGCAAGAACAAACGCGTATAAGTTTTCTTTCTTTCCGTCCGGTATCCGGGCGTGGTATGGGTTGTCTGAAGAAACCAGGAAAGATAACACTTTATCATCATTTAAAACTCTAGTGAGAATACAGGACTAAACACAAACCATAGAAATACGTAGGATGCAATAATGTTTTATATTTTACTACTGAACAGGGTGAGATTGTTCTGGTCCTGATTTGTCACAAACTATTTTGAGGTAGTAGAGGTCAACATATTTGTATTGACAAACTTAGCACCACGTTGGTGAGATTTAATAGCACCATGTGGATGTAATGTAGTAGCACCATGTACATGTAATGTAGCAGCACCAAGTGCATGTAATATAGTAGCACCATGGCATGTAATGTAGTAGCACCTATCTGATGTGAAATAACCCAAAGAAACTTTTGAAAGTAAATATACATGTTTAATTATTATTGTGATATTTTATAAGGAGACTTTCACTTGTATGTAATTGTATATATGTAATTTTATTAATTTTAATAATATAATTGTTGTAATAAAATATATAATTATAATATCAATAATTTTTTATTGATTTTAACAGATGACAATTGTATTGTGATGCTTTGATAGTGTCCAGCTAAAGGTACTTGTGGGATGCAATAAAAAAAAAGAAGTGACCAGATAGTGGTGTGCACTACTTCTATTAAAACTTCATTAAAAATGGTGGAGGAAAACATGAACAAGGTAAACATATTTCTTACTTCCATGTTTGATCTAAGAGTAACAAATTTTGAGTGGTAGTGCTGAAAATTCTACAATAAGTATCAAAATAAGGAAAATATTAACATTGAAAGAAAAATCTTGACAAATGTAAACAATTTGGGATAAATTACTATTATATTTATATTGATAAAACAAATATAAAGGATACTTACAACTTTGAATACAGTATTAGTAAGTTAGAAGCTTATAATCTTATTATTATTTTTGAGTCTATTTAAAAAAGTAAATGGAAAAGACGTAAACAGCTAAGGCAGGGGTCTCAAACTCAATTTGCCTGGGGGCCACATGAGTCAGAGTCCGGGTTATGCTGGGGTGCATCAAGTTAATACAAAAAAAGTACAATAGTTCAGTCTCCCACATCTTTATTCATTATTATTTATTAAAAAATCAAACATTGGCTTAACTGGCAGCACTCTTGCAGCCTTTGCTATACATATACCTACTGCTCCTTGCTGGAAGAGACCTGGCTGTGTTTCACCTTACACAGCTGAAGCACATTTGTCTTGGTGGAAGAAGCAGTCAAGACTCTCAGTATAGCTTGAAGATGATCATCACTGAGTTTCGACCTGTACTTGGATATATTGAAGTTCATGGTGGAGAACAGCTTTTCACACATGTGTGTTCTCCCAAAAAGGCACATAGTCCGGTCTGAACATTCTGGAAAGTTCAGGGAAGGTTGGGAACACTTATCTCAAAAATTGTCCAAGCTTGTCTGCAACGGTTTTCTGAGAGAGCTGGGCTTTCCATAAAATAAGTTTCGTGGAAAATGCTCACACATTTTCAAAAGCACCACTGACATGCTGCTCCTGTCTTTGTAACTTCTTGTTTAGTACATTCAGCTCCTGTGTGATGTCAACAAGAAAAGCTAAGTCCCTGAGCCTTTGGAATTATGGACACTTCGACCCCGGACGGTTCGACCCTGCCAGTTGGGACACAGACAGTTCGACCCAGGGCGATACGACCCCGGACGGTTCATAATATTATTACGCATTAAAAATTAAATTCAGTTTGAAATAGTTTTTTGTAACGTTTAATTTACGATGATTTGAAAAAGTATGTACATGTATAACCAGTCAACATTCATCGTTCATTCATGATTGTGCTAAATGCGCCATTTCAAACCTATCTAACTTCACCCCAACCTCAATCTGATGTAATCGGGCAATAAAAAAACAATGTGGTCTGGTGGTCCTTTCTAGGGTGCCTACATTCTTGCTTCCCCCCCACACCTCACTTTATTTACCTTTGCCATAACCTTTGCCGGCACACGGCATGATCTTATCTTATATGTTACAGACGCTCCTTCTGTACAGAGGATTATTGCGTCCTACGTATTTCTATGGTTTGTGTTTAGTCCTTTATTCTTAGTAGAGTTTTAAAAGATAATAAAGTGTTGGCTTTCCTGGTTTCTTCAGGCAATCCATTCCACGCCCGAATACCAGACGGAAAGAAAGAAAACTTGTATGTGTTTGTTTATGGAATAAGAAAGGTGTGGTGGTCACTGAAACTAGCCATTGTAACATGTCATGTAAGCCCCGTAAAAATGTAAATAACAATGGCTTAACATTCAGACAGGCCATACAGGCCTAGCAGCTTAAATATTATTATTGTATGCGACGCATTTGGCATTAGCTATTGAAATTTTGTAGCTTTAAAAATACTGACAACTTTGTACGTCTTATTAAAATCAGTATTTTTGCAAGGGAGGTCTTCTCGTGTTAGGAACACAAGAAGTAAATGGAAGGGTGCGCGTTTGTAATGGTTCCAGCGCCTGCATGGTGCATTTTTCAGCTTATAGACACCTTTTTTTTAAAAAAAATCATTTATTTTTGTTATCACAGTGAAAATCTTTGAACCACTTAAATCAGGGGTGGCAAACCAGTTCGACAAAAAGAGCCTACATTTTAAAATGTGACAGTAAGAGAGCCACACCACACAAATGTATATAATTTTAACAATAATATATTAAATACATAATATAACATGCTCAGTCAGGTGTTTTTGTCACCTTGTTGGAGTTATGGGATGATAATCTCAATGGATTTCTGGCATCTTTTGTTTTCAGTAAATTTCTACAAATCAGGTTTGTATTAGTTGTAGCCACTCGGAGCAGTTCCTTTACATGAGTGTCAGTCAAAATAGACCGGTGCTTTGATTTTAACACAAAATTAAGATTTTAGGGGTTTAACCTTCCCTTACAGAAAATAATTTTAAACTGCACTAGCTCGCGTCCGGGAAAAGACTGAGCCTCTTTATTTATAAAACATTCTTTTAAAAAGGTTGGGAAATGCAGGGACTCGACGTAAAGGAGGGGGTTTTCCCGAACTCATTAAGGAATGTTGACTTTCAGAGGGGTTTTCCCAGGAGTGACGGAAGTCACTTTGCAGGGGTTTTCCTAGAATCTAGAAAGTACTCAGAACTTACACCTTGAGAGAGGATTAATAATAATAATATGATAATTTATATAGCGCTATATCCCAGCTAGGAGCCGGGCTCACAGCGCTTTACATGGATATAACAATACATATATTAATTAAGAAACATTCATATCATACTAACTACATAAATCACAATACGTTATACATCAGCTACGTTAATCATTAAAAGAAATGTTGTTTCATTAATTTTGAAAAGATGTGTTTTAAGTGCAGTCTTGAAGGACTTAGTAGTTGAAATACTACGGATGTGTAATGGTAGAGAATTCCATTGTTTGACTGCATAAAAAGAAAGTGACCTTTCGCCAAATGTTTTAATGCATGTCTTAGGAACACAGAGAATTCGTGTGTCTGCAGAAGAGCGTAGGTTACGATTTGGTGAGTAGACCGACAAAAGTTCAGCAAGATAGGAAGGGCATGAGTCAGAAGAGAAGTTGTGACACAGAACGGCCAGTTTGTAATCAATTCTTGCTTGTATGGGTAGCCAATGAAGTAAGTAAAGTAGCGGAGTAACATGGTCATGTTTTTTTTGCCTTGAGAACTAACTGGTGACATAGGAATGAGTATCGAAAGACGATGTATCTAAAACAAAATCCAAACTTGTCAAAGAGCCACAGTGTACAAAATAATGATAAGAGGCAAAGAGCGGCATTCATTTTGGCCCGTGTGGCTCTTGAGCTGCGGTTTGCCACCCCTGACTTAAATATATACATCTTTAAAACCCAATAATAAATTAGGTCCTTTTTAATTAAAATAATAATAGTAATAAAATAAATTATAAATGAAAAAAAAATCAGTTTAGAAACGAAAAGGTTGAATTGTCCGGGATCGAACCGTCTGGGGTCGAACTGGCAGGGTCGAACCGTCCGGGGTCGAAGTGTCCAACCACCGGGACCACTTAGTACAGGAACAGCCATCCCATTGTTCTCCATGAAAAACATCTTCAAGCAAATTCCCCTGCTGAGCCAACGCACCTCAGTAAATTAGAGCCCATCCTTATATGCTGAATCTATTTCCTCCAAAAAAGCCCAAAATTGCCTGTGCTTTAAGCCCCTGGATCTTATACGGTTGATTTTTTTCACAATGACAGACATCACTTTGTCAAACTTGGGGCATTTACGCACAGGACATGCAGAGCGATAGCCTCTTCCATACCCTTCTCTTCTAGTTTTTTTTGTTTTTTTTTTAAACAAGTGCAACCAGTCCATTCTTCCTCCCTGTCATTGAAGTTCTTTGCCTGTTGTTATTCCAGCCAACTTCTGCAATGGTAAACCAGCATTCAAACTGGAATTACGCAGCTGTCAGAATATGCCCTGAGCAGTGGTCTGACCATGCATTGGCATCACTGTGGGCAACCCGTCTATCACTTTAACATTGGCATCTCTATCAGCAACTCCTCTATCACTTTAACATTGGCATCACTGTGAGCAACTCCTCTATCACTTCAAAATTGTCATCAATACCACGATTTCCAGTTATGTAGTGTCAATGATGTCTGTTCTGTCATCGAGCGGCTGAGTACACACTGAAAAGTTTGGCTTTCTCTTGCAGTTGAGTGAATATGTTTCTATTTAAGTAATTTAAAAATGACACTCCATTTTTGCGAAAGATATCAAATTTGACCGTCTATTTTTGTAAAAATCGAAACATTTTATTAATTAATTTTAGATCTTAAAACCTTCTATATGAGTGTTAACAGTAGTATAAATTAGCTACTTAAAATATTGAATCCGTTCTGCAAACGAAACGACCCAAAATCGGCGACTGTAAGGGACTACCGATAGAAGCCACACATGGCGACTCCAAGGGGGAAATGGTTAATTAAAAACAATTAGGGCTGCGGAAATTATCGATTAATTTCTCGATTAATCTAATTATTTTATCGATTAAAATTATTTTAATTGATAAAATAGTGATTAAAATTGATAAAATAGTGATTAAAATTGAAGAAATGTTTTTAAAATTTTTTTAGATTTATTAACAAATTATTAATAAAAGTTTTTATTTTATTCTTTTTTTTTACGTAAAAACTTCTCCGTTAGAAACACAGTACGGTGTAAACTTAAAAATAACCTGTTTTATAAAAACAATGATAAAAAAAGCAACAAATAACATTATTTTTAATTATTTAACAATAAAAATTTTAATTCATAGACATTATATCGAACAACTTATATTTAAAAATAGTCTTTCTCCTAACAATATTATATCTATTAAATTAAATACTTAGTTAAGTTATGGTCATTTTAAAAAATGGCACATAATGCGAAGGAAAACAACCAGTGAAAAAAAGTGATTGTGAGGTCTTAGAAACAAAAACCTAACTTTTGAGCCACTTGGGATAAAAAGATAATTTTTATCTTTTTGTTAATCATCAAACAATGTCTAAATGGCTGTATTATTTTTATATTTTAAAATTAATTAGAAATGTTCATTCAAGTGCCCAAAATCTAATAAGTTATTTAACTTATTTTCATTGTTAACTGCCTGTTTTTATTACTATTACTTTCCTTAAAATTTTCAGTTTAATGACGTCATACATCTTTATTTCTAGCTTTAACAAAATTATCGATTAATTAATCGGTAATTTTTCAAAAGTTAACAATTAAATTTAATTTAATCGATAACAGCCCTAAAAACAATACAAAAATAAAACTTTATTGTCTAGAGAAAAAATGTCCTAGAAGGCAAAAGAAAACATTCAAATTACAGTTCTAAAATATCTTATTTTATTTTATGTTTTAAAAATTTTCTTTGTTGTCGCCACGGCGGGCCGCACTTGCACTGAACTTTGATATCAAGTGGGGACCACAAAATATCATCCAGCGGGCCATAATTTGCCCGCGGGCCGGGTCTTTGAGGTCCCTGTGGTAAGGGTTAGCCTGACAGTACGTAATAAAACAGCGAACGTTTCGGCAAAGTGCCATTTTCATTGGACATACAAACATAAATAAAACGAATATAAAAAATAAAAACTTAGCTGTGGTGAAATCCAAAGAGTCAACGAAAGAACTTTGGATTTCACAGCATTTAAGTTTTTTTTTTTTTTATTTGTTTTATTTGTGAATTGACCAATAAGACCTATATTTAGAGGTATCATTTGGTAGACACAAAGATAACAGGCACTTAATCGATCCTAAAATTCGAGTTTGGTCTTTAACTGACAGTTTTCTAAGGATATTGACTTAAAATTATCTTATAAATATAAATTTGATGTTTATTATAAAATTATTTCGTGTGCGTTGAAAAAGGATCACAGCGCATCAGAGCTGAACATAAGCGGGTGTGACATAACATGTTCTTTAAAGTCACCATCAGATGACGCGATGTGAAATTTGATACACAACACCCTTTGTTGGTTCTCAAAAAATTAGGAAAAATACGGGCCGGACAGTAAAAGTGTCTTTTTTTTTTTAACGGTTAACCAGTCCTCGCAAACGAACAGACTTGGCATTTTCTAACATGTCCTTTTAATACATAAAATGAAATACTAATAATTACGGTTGGCTTCTTTGTTGGAACGATTTCTTTTTAAAAATAATATTTATTTCTTTTAATCCGCTGTTTTGATCGTAGTGCAGCAGAGGGGAACACTAGCTTCGGTACATAATAGACGCGTGGATGTCAAATCAGACAACAACGGGAGATGCTTTCTATTGTTGGTTCACAAAACATAGTAAAACTTGGGACCAACAGTTAACTGGCCTTCTTTTTTTTAACAGTTAACAGGTCTTCAAAAGTGAGTGGTCCTCAAAAACAAGCCAGGGCCGGCTTTTATGGATTTGGAGGCCCTATGCAAAATGATTTTGGTAGCCCTAAATGTCATAGAAAAATAAATAAATACTGAAAAATAAAAAAACACTATTAAAAACTACCTGTATTTATATATAACTCAACAAATAACTGTAATTTATACCAACATATTCGTGAAGATGTCATAAACCTTCAACAAAAATCAACTTTGTGTTTTCTGATGGCAGCAAAGCCTGCAAAAAATTGTGAATTATCCAGCTCGTTCGATATATATCAATACCAGACTTTCAGGCGTTCGCGCGCTATAGTCATTCTCAAATAGTCATGTCAGACTACTAATGAATCTTTTATTTCTTTTATTAATTTTTTTAGCTTTTGTCTTAGCTAAGCTTTGAAGAGGGAAAAAAATGTATACTTTGAGAAATCAGTGAAGTTTCAGCTTAATTTCGTCAAATAATTTTATTGACACAAAATTTCAACATCTAAACTCATGCTTAGAATTTTTTTTATATTTTGCTACTTACAACAGAATTTAAATTTTAAATGTTTTCTACTTAAAACATTTTATATTCAATAGTTGTGTATTAAGCGAAAAACTCAGGTTTCACGTTAGTCATTCTTGTTAAAATTGTGTTTACATTTTAAACACGCACTAGTTTGTTGTTTTTTTTATATCAGCGGGTAAATGTATTGCACTTCTTGAATAGATCTGATTGTTTAGACCTAGTTCGTAGTTTGGTTTTTAAATATATATACCTTTTTCTCTATGATTCCTGTGGGAGGCCCCCACTAATCGGAGGACCTAGGGAGCTGCCTAGTTTGCCTATGCCTAAAGCCGGCCCTGAACTAGCGGTCTTAACAACCTTACTTTTAAGCTTTTTCTTTGATCTTTTGTTAGAGCAAATAACGTGTAATCTATCAACTATTCATTGCCACCCCTAATACCAGTGGCGTAGCTAGGTTTGGTGTCACCCTACCCACTACTTTTGACCTTCATTATTGATTTCATCTAGTGAAAACTAATCTTCAATATAACAATCACAAGAAACAAATAAAAATAAAACAGTGTTAAGTTAGTTTGTTGCTGTTTCTTTTTTAACATTAAATTTACTTTATGATTATTTGTATTTCCTGCTTTGAGCTGTGAAAGTATGTCATTTAGTTGTTAAAAGTAATATTTTTTATTAAAACACTATCATTTGATAGAAAGGCAGATCAGGATGGTTCTTGATGAGACTTTAGAAAAGCTCCACTTGCATGAAGCCATAGACACACTATATCTTAAGAAATAATAATAATTCCATATCAGCTGCTTCTAAGTGTCTTCTTTGTATTTATTGTTAAAGCTCATCTTCTAATAACTCATCATAAAAGGGGATGATTGAGGAACTGGCATCAATAACTCTTGTTCACTTGTGATGGATGTGGAACAGCCCCAAACATATTAGCTACTTCCTTGATCTCTTTATCTGATAGGCAATTTAAATTTAAAATGATCATTACTCTCCAGTAGGTTTTAATTTTCATCCTGACTTTTCTTACACCTTTACACCATTGTATTTCTCAACAAAAATCCCACATCTTTATTTTATTTTAGAAATACCTTTTTTAATAGGATGTTTCACCAAGTGACTGCGCAAAAAAAAAGTAATACATTAAATGCATCAATCATTTTGGCCAAAGGAGCATGGACCACATTTTCAGAACGGCCTGAACATGCTTATGGATTCCAGATATTATTGAAGCAGCATTATTGTAACCTTGATGTGTGCATATCACTGTGTCATATCTGCAACATTCCAGATTTGTAATAATTTCAGAACTGAGATCATCAAAAAAAAAAAAATCCTCCCTGTAAAAGGGAAAATCTAAGAAACACTTCTCTCACTTCAACTTTGCTAATGTTGATGTTCACATATCTGATCACTTCAGTCATTGTCAAGTGTTCTGTGAAAATAGCAGTAGTTCCAAAACAACAGACGGCCTCTGTATCCATAAAAAAACAAATTACACAGACTATTTGTGTAAGGAAACAATAAATTAAAGCTTTATTATCAACTAATACAAATAATGGTAGACGTTTCGGCTCATGCCTTCATCAGTACAAAAACAATTACATGTACTTACATATATATTAAAATTAAAACATATTAAAGTCTATGTGATAAAATGAAAAGAAATGAAAGACAAAAATAAACACGGACATAGAATATAAGAAAAAGGAGGAAGTTGAAGTATCTAAAGTAACAGTGAAAACCACAACGGGAAAACGATTTTGCAGTCATGTAAAATTGTGGATTTGGTTAATTCCATATGGAGCCAACGTACCAAATCGTTTTATGAGTCTATTTTCCATGTGGACTCTATCATGGGTATTGGTTGCATATAAAATACCAGTAACTACAATATCCAAAATGCCATCGTGGTCAACACTGTTAAAATGTTTAGACACAGGACACTGAGCCTGTTTATTTATATTGTACAGGTGTTCTCTAAACCGATCTCCAAGACGACGACCTGTCTCACCCACATAAATTTTTTTACATCTCTTGCAAATAATTGCATAAATCACGTTGCGACTGGTGCAAGTGAATCCATCTTTTATTGAGAATTGTTCAAGAGGGAAAGAAATTTTGTTAATTTCAACCACATATGGACAAGTATTGCAACGGTTACGGTTGCAACCTTTTGTTCCAATATGTGCTTTCATTGTGGGAAGGTGACTTCTTACAAGTATGTCTCTGAGGCTTTTATCTCTCCGGAAAGCAAAAAGAGGAGGTTTTTTGAAGACCTGCTGAGTTAGAGGGTCAGCCATAAGGATTGATCGGTTTTTGAGAATCACCTGGCGGGCCTTAAAATTATGGGGATGGAAAGTTAAAACAAATTTGCATCTATCACATTGATCGTGAACANTCCTTCTAAAAAAGTCCAGCATCTCATCACTTCTTTCCAAGAAGTCTGCCTCATCACTGCAGAGTCTTTTAAGTCTTAGTAGTTGTGAAAATGGGATAGAGTTCCTACACGATTGAGGATGGGACGATGTATATAGAAGGAAACTATGGCTGTCTGTAGGCTTGTAAAAGATGGATGTTGATATTTTGTTTTCTTTTAATTTTATTTGTATGTCCAAAAAGTTAACAGTACTCCTATGAATAGTTGATGTGAATTTTATTGAAGGATGGAAGCCACCAATGAAGTCAATAAAATTTTGCAATTGCTGCATGTCCATTTTGGTTATTCCAATACAATCGTCGATGTATCTCTTGTAGTACTCTGGACAAATACCTTTGTAATTTTTATTCCATAGGTGTTCCAAATGGCCCATAAATATGCATGCATAACTTGGTCCCATTTTTGTTCCCATGGCAACTCCACTAATTTGATCAAAAAACTGTCCGTTGAACTCAAACGAGTTTAAATTTAGGACCAGCTCGGTCAATCGTAGTATGGCACTTGCTGGGAACTTAAGATTTGCCTTCTTGTTTAGAAAAAAGGAAATTGCAGAGAGGCCATCAGCATGTGGAATTGACGTGTACAATGAAGAAACGTCCATTGTAAATAGGAGGTGATCTTCATCCGGTAAAACCAAGGAATCCAGTGATTTAAGCATATGGCTAGTGTCCTTAATATAAGATGGTAAATTTTCAACTATCGGTTGGAAAACAGAATCCAAAAAATCAGAAATTAATTCAGTAGGACAAGAGCAGGCGGAGACAATGGGTCTTCCTGGGTTTCCCAGCTTATGTATTTTAGGTAACAAGTATAAGCATGGCTTACCTAGATCACTATCATAAATGCGTAAATTTTTTGGATAGTGTATGATTGGCCAGGTTTCTAATTAATCCATTTAAGTCATCTTAAGCTGATTTACTCTATTCAATGTAGCTTCATCTTGTTTCTGGCCTCAGAATACCACACTGTGATTCACAAGAAACTAAATACCATTCGGCTGCCTGTGTCATGCAGATAGTCATACACTTTATCTTTTTACTGCCTATAACAAAGATAATTTCAGCAGCAATTGTTTTGTGCAGCCGAAATCCTGCTGGTATTCCTATGTCTCATAGTGGTATAGTTTGGGACTAATTTTATATTCATGAGGCCAAGTAAAAAGTTGGTTGTCTTAGAAACAATATCAAAATCATTAAAATTTGACTGACAAGTGATAGGCAAGTGCATTATTTGACACCTGTTAAATTGTTGTCCCACAATGTTACCCCACGGTGTGGTCCTCACACCTCCTAGTTATGCCAATCAGTATTGTACATTTTTTTATCAGATTAAAAATACATGGGACATTGTGGTCAAGCAGCATGAGCACTCAGCTGGTGTACTAAGAGTTGCAGATTCCAGATTCTGTGACAGCAGGGATTTGTCCCCATGACTTAATGGTGTCACTAAGTCCAACCAGCTCCATTAGGTACCTGATATTATTTGGGATAAACAAAGGCGGCTTGGTATTATGTCACTCAATCCCCTCATAATAACACTGCTTCACTTACCCAACAGATTAGCCTGGTTTTTACATTCCACTTACACATAAGTAATAAAAAAATTGGTATGCAATAATATACTGTAATGTATTGAACAATATAAAAAATTAAATTACAAAAAGTCACTGTTAATAACCAGATACCCCTATATTTTTAATAGACCCAAGAAGGCAAATGGTGTGTCTAAAGAACCTTGTCACAAATTTTGATTCTCTATATTTTCTGTGAAAATCTCAAGACTTCTTCTTTACAATTCTGCATGTGAATTTTTTTGTGCAATTTTTTGTGCAATTGAAATAAAAGTAAATGTAAACAATAAATTACATTTTTATGCGCGAGGATTTTTTCTTAAACAGTTTAAATTAGTGCTGCGGAAATTACCGATTAATTTCTCGATTAATTGGTAAAAAATGTTACGGATTAAAATTATTTTAATCGATAAAATAGCTATTAAAATTGAAGAAAATGTTTTAATTTTCTTTTTCTTCGATTTTTAATAAATTATTAATAATTAATAATACTTTTGCTTTTTACGTAACAAATTATCCATTTAAAAATAATGAATCGAAAATGTTCACTTTATAATAAACTGTTTTATGTGGACAATGATTTTTTTAATAAAAAAAAAAACACCATCTCTTTTTACTTAATAAACAATAAAGAAATTTAAAATTCATTGACATTATATAGAACTGCTTTTATTTAAAAATATCACCTAACATATTTAATTTTTTTAAATTAAATTAAATTAAATACTTAAGTTATGGGCATTTTTCTTTAAATGCCCCCAAAAGGCACAAAATTTGAAGGAAAACAACATAGTGAAAAAAGTAATTATGAGGTCTTAAAAAAATAATAACTTTTGAATCACTTGGAATAAAAAGATGTATTACTTTTATATTATTAAAATTAATGTGAAATTGCCATCCAAGGGCCTAAACTTAAATACGTGATTTAACTTATTTTTATTGCTATGTCTTTAAAATAATTTGATTAAACAAAAAAGTCAATTGCATGTTTTTATTACTTCCCTTGAAATTTTCAGTTTAATGACGTCATAATCTTTATTTTTAGCTCTAACAAATTATCGATTAATTAATCAGTAATTTTTAAAAAGTTAACTATTAAATTTAATTTAATCGATAACAGCCCTAGTTTAAATTAATTAATTTTAATGCCAAAGAAAAGAAATTTGCACTTGTTGTTTTCAGCTTGTCCTCATAGCCTTGTGCTTGATCATGACACCATCAACTGCATCTGATGACTGCAGCGACCTATCAATTTGTGTGGAAGGCCAGTACTGTGATAAAAAGGAATGTAAACCATGTGACCCAGGGTAAATATTTGAATGATATTTAGAATTTATAAATGAGGGTTTTTATCCAAAGCAAACGTTTTGGCTAATGCCATCATTAGTAAAAATAAATACAAGTAATTAAATTTACATAATACATTATACCATGGAAATTGTAATAACTAAATAGAGATTAAAATAGAAATTTAAAAAAAAAAAAAGAAAGATGGGCACAAGTGCTTAACAAAAATACAGGATAGAAGAAGAGGAAGGAAATATAAAAAGTTACAGTTAAAAATCACTACTAGAAAAAGACTCTACTTGACATGGACTCTGTGATGTATAAAATGTATTTGTTTAATTAGCTTTCCTTGACACAATGTAGACAGACCTTATAATTACATCCTTGCAACATTTAATTTTAAAACTAAGCTATGAGAGTTTATAAGGAACTGCATCACAGTGAAACTTTTTAATTCCATATCATGAATGGGCATTTTAAATGGTAACTCATTCATGGTAAGGATCAACATTATGGCCTAGAATAGTGCAGGTGACTTTAAAACAAGATGAAATGCCTCCTGGTTTTTATGGAGCAAAATCATGTTTTACCTTGCTAATAGTAAGTTAAACTGTGAAGGCACTGAATTACATCATAAATAACGATTGCACTTTTGCTTCATTAATTTGTCTGCTTCTGCATTGGGTTCTAAAACTATGAGTTGTTTAAAGATAGTTGGCGATGGTTGTAGGAGACAGGAGAATCTCAAACTTAGTTTGTAAACATTGCCACCGCTTAGGGAAACATTATGATCTAAATGTCAACACTGCCCAGACTTATTGTTATTATTACCGTTTATGATGATTGTAAAAAATTATTCATAAAGTATAGGCTTTACATATAGGCGTTAATGCACTATTTGTAGAAGGTTTAATCATAAAAGCTCCATTAAATGAAATTTTATAAATTTTGCTTTAATACTTATTTTTTCTCTGTGATGTTTGTTACAAGTAGCTAGATCTCTGGAGTTATGAATTTCCTTTCATTTAATAACTGAGGTTATGTTAGGGGTAGGGGTGAGCCGGAATCCGGTTCCGTCGGATTTTGCACTATCCGGTGAAATTTGGTTCCGCCGGATTTACATGTATCCGGAACAACCGGAATATACCGGATTTCGGAATTTGCCAGATTTTGTGACTCACCGGGTCATAATCTGAAATAAAAGTAATTCTCTTTCCCGAATTTCACACGATCACGATACATTAATCGATTGTTTCGAGCGTTGAGCTTGTTTAATGTTTAATATTCCGAACATACCAGAGGCTATAGTCAGCACCGCTAATAGTGGCCAATCGGCCCAATCCCAAACATGATAGTGCGGGGATGAGTAATTATTATTCGTGACGTCATCTTAACCGCAATCACCAATGACGTTGTAACTGAAATAATAAGCAACTATACTGCCCAAGCGCCTGGCCGCCAGCCCTGCCACCTTACCGAGCACGGCAGACGACCATCAAATTGCGTCAAGGCAGCAGGCCTGTGCTGACCTAGCCTATCTATGAATACTTTTAGGGACATTGCGCTATCTCTGATTGGCTGGTCGGTTACCACTTGGTTACCCAACGCTCTTTGGTTAAACGACGGTATGACGTAGCCGCGGCCCTCAGCTGTTACAAAATATTTCGCCACATTGAATGCTTGAAATTGAAGTGGAGTTTATACTAAGGTTGTTAAGACCGCTCGTTTTTTAGGACCGGCTAACAGTGATGGTTAATTGTCTTTTTTAATATTTTATTTTGAGGACTCGTAGTTCACCGGTCTAAATATGAGAACCGGTTCAATCGCTCGTTAAAGTTAGCGAGGTATTTCTCATTAGTTTCAAAAACCAACGCCTCGCCCCGTCCGTTGTGACGTCATGTTTACCTCTCTTGTGTGTGTGATGCCGGTCAGCTCAGTCAAATCGCGCTTTAAAATTAATAATATTATTTAGAGCTACGGAGTAAACAATGATGATAAAATGGAATTTATTTTTAAAAAACAATATTTTTTTATCGCCAACTCGCCAGAATAAATGAATTTTTCAGCGCACACGTTTCCCCTTCCCGTTTTTTCTGTTCAAATAGGGTTTGAGCCACACTCGCCGTACTATTAGTATTAATGTGATAATCAAATGCCTTTGACTAGCAGGAAAACTGTCACCAAAAGACCGAACTCAAATTTGTGGGCCGATTAATCACCCGGTATCTTTGCTACGTCTTTCAAATACCTATCGTAATATAGGCACATGCACTTCACTAAGCGGCATGCGCCGATAAGTTTTTTGAATGCCTGAAACAGACTATAAACCGGTGATCAGAAAATGCCGATAGGTCACGGGGTCATATGCTTTTATAGCTTTCTTTGTCTTTATGAGACACAGACTATAATTAATATAAATAGAAACAGCCAAACTCCGGAATAATCCGGATCCGGCGGATTTCGCATAAGAAAATCCGGAACCGGATCCGGCACACCCCTAGTTAGGGGAAGATAGATAACTGTTGTCAGGACAAGTCCTGTGGCGGACTCGCTGTCTAGGGGGAATTGAGGTCCAACTTTTGCCACAGATATAAAAACACCAAAGTACCATACAGTGCGTTGTCTAAGTAGTCACCAAAAGACTTGATTCAATATAAACAAGTTTATTCACATCAAGCTAGATATGTCCATGATAAATACAGTTTACAACTTTTGAGTCTCATTACAGAATCTATCACAATCCAATTTGTTCTTCTCACTGTCTATTCTGCTCTATTCAATCATTACAGGTGCACCTTGGTCCAACAGGACCGTCTTGGTGCACGCTCAACTCTCCCAGTCTTTTCTCTGCCTGATTATCACACACTCTCAACTGATCCAAGTTCACAACTGTCCCGTGAACTCATGTTAACGCCTTGTTTACCCATATTCTCGCTACATTTGCGCTCAGTCATTCTCACATCATAACATCTGACCGTGACAGCTACAAAGAAATTTCAAAAAGCAAATTTTAGAATTTAATTTTCCTCAAAATACAAGATAAACAAACTCATTGTGGGATCAAAACAATTATTAAAGCTTTGTTAATAGACTAATGCCCTAGAAGCCGTTTCGGCCAATGCATTCATTTTAATTGTTTATATGTGTTGATGGGATCTACCATATATAATCATGCTACAGCCGAACTTTTTTGGACAAAATCTAGGGGGAAAAGGTGGGGGGATTGGCTTAATAGGTGATTTCTGCATGAATATTGAAGATAATCAAGGTCGTTTTCTACATTCTTCAAGATTCAACTTATTTACCAGAAATTAAAATATATTATTAAAAAATCTGCACTTGCCTTATTTAATCATTTTATTTACTTTTGTGAATGTTTCAATAAATTGTTTTAAAAATTTTGTTTTCAACAATGAATTTTAATGTACGTGCTTTCGCCACTGTTTACCAAAGTGAGATAACTTTTGCCTAACAAAGAGCACAAAGACAAAAGATATGCAGTACAAAGTTTACAATCATAATAACCGATTTTGCTTGAAGTTTTTTAAAATGTATACCATTTTGTTTAAGCTGTCCTATTGTTTGTTTTTTTGTTGAAGGGAGGGGGGTCGACTTGCGAGCGGGCTTTATGCTTTTAATACTTTTCTCCTCCAAAAGAGGGGGGGAGCTCGGCTTATGGACGATCGGACTATAGAACAAGTATATAAGGTAGTTCATAAAAAATTGGCTAATCATTTATGTTAATGGTTATCACTTTTGGGACACCAAAAGTATTAATTTTAAAAATAATCTTTTTATAAAGTTTTTTTTTTCTTGTTAAATATGACTCAGTTACAAGGCCAGTCAAACTTTTTTGAATCCATGGAATGCAATCTATTAATAATTTCATTTATCAACATAATGTAAGTGAGTGATACTATGCTGTTTCTTTTTTTTTTAAATCTTTTTTTTTTAAATGTTAAAATATTTAGTTATATGGAATCAAATTAAGATTGATGGTCTCTTAGATTGATGGTCATCTATGTGTATGTGTGGTTAAAAAGGAATTTGTCTATTACACCATGTGGGACTTGGTGGTTGAGAACTAGCGCGCTCGACTGTCATACCGATGGTCACGAGTTTGAATCCACGCGAAGGCGAGGATTTGTTCCCGGGGCCTGAGGAGTCCCCGAGTCACCCAGCTCTGAATGGGTACCTAACTAGACAATAGTTAGGCGGCTGGGGTAATGCGTGGAACCCCTATAGCCGTGGCCTGTGACCGCTGCATCACTTGCCAACAGATCATCTCTCATGGTCTGTGGACGCAATTATCTTCTGCATAGAAGGAGCGTCTGTATATCTAAGATAAGATAATGCTGTATAGATTTACTCCAGCAATAATAATATAATATGCATCTAAAATTTGGTCAAGAGTTAATAGTCTCATAGAATATGCATAGTGCAATTAATTAAGTTGACAAACTCTGGGGAAACTTTCTTATATAATTTCTTGTCATTGTCTCTAAATTTAGCATTTTTGACTTATGAATTTTGCTTAATATACAACGTTTTATGTATTTTGTTTCCCTTGACTAATTCAAAACAATTTTCTAAACAAAGTGTTTATTTATGAGCGATGTAGGGAATAAATTAAAGGAAGCAACAACAAAAATGGTGTTATACAAAGTTAGATTTGAAACCTTTAAAAAAAAAGTTACTGAAAGCAAGTTAAATGTTACATAACACACCGATTTTTCAGGAAATATAACTTGAATTTTTTTAACTTGATATATCCTTAAACTATCATTATGTCGAGATTTTTACTGTATCCGTAGGTTTTATCAGGATTTAACGATGCATAAACAAGTTGCATGCAAGCCGTGGACAAGGAAGCATGCCTCCGAGCACTGGATGGTTGCAGTTAATGGGTCAACAACAAAAGATATTCAATATAAATGCATGCCAGGATATGTCCAGAAATCATTCACTGAAGGACAGACAGAGTGTGTATCTACAACTACCTCCACAACAACTTCAACGCAAGCTCCAACAACAACCTCTTCAACACCTGTTGTCACATCATCAACTAACAACACAGATCAAGTAACAAACAAAGAAAAATTTGATTATGTAAACATAATTTTCATTTGTTTTGGTATATTGGTTGCAGCTGTTTTGGTGATGCTTTCAGTTCGCTTTATTTATAAAATACACCAAAAAAGGAGTTTGAGATTAAAAGCAAATAATGGGACTGTTGGAGGCCACACGGGCGTAGACAGTGAAGAAAGTATTCCTCTTACAGATTACGCTAGATTTCTAAATCTGTTCAGGGAAAAATTGGATTTAAAAAGTGGAAGGAAATTTATCAGAATCATACCAGATCCTAGTCGCCAATTCAAAGCACAAAATAGACTACAGCTAAACAGGGACGGTGAAGCTGATCCTGTGAAGTATCATGCAAAAACATTAAATGATTGGCAGGATCTTAACCGAAGTATTAATTTAGAAACATATTTGGCTTGGTCTACCGAATACGTAGGAGTTAACGGTGAACAAAATGTCAGCACTGTTGAAATAAGTGGAGAACAACTTCTACTACCTGAAGCACAAGTTTCTATTTCAACCAATCAGTGTTTTCACAAACTTTGCTACTTTTTAGGAGAACATTTGGGTGATCTATTAGAAGCCTTCATTCATGATTTAATGGGTGATTCAAATTTACAATTAAAGAATATTATGGATGGGTATAAAGCAGATTATAATGACATTTTGCCTAGCTTTGTTGATGCCCTAGTGGATTGGAAAAGTACACAAACAGATGAGCTGCTCATTGCTAGACGGTTTGAAAGTGCTCTGAAGCAACTTAATTTAAACAATCTCTTAAACGACAGGATCTATAATTCTTTGATTAAGGAATTTCAGATATCCCTTAATCAGTAAAGAAGATATGGGATATTATAGCCATCAGTGAAGGTGTTATACAAATTTAGATGCAACATTTCTTTTTTTTTTTTTTTCAAATTCATTTTTGAAATGGTGTGTATTTGAATTGATCATCGTGTGGTAAATTAGCATTACAATACCTAGTTATTATAGAAGAAAAATTAAACTTAAAATTCCTCATTAAGTTTGAATTTTATTGAATATGTGAGAATTTAACATCATAAGTATGTGTCAGAAAGAATAGGTGTTTAAGTAAACTTGTTCTGCATCAGAATTTTTTTTTCTTTTATCTGTAAAACTAAGTTAATGATAATATTTTTTATAATGAACTTTCTTGTTTACCTGAACTAGCCTTTAGTCTGTCTATGTCATTCATGTAAATCTAAATTAGCTGTTTAATATCTAAAGTTGGTCTTTACGATAATATTTTTACAACTGAGATTCTGTTTTCGGAATTGATAGAACTCTGATAGAAATAGCATATGACAAAAATTATATATCTGAATGCCTCTAAGAAATTTAAGCTCTTCAAATTATAGACTATGGTGCTCATTTGTAATTAAACCATCACTCATTGATTTTCAAAAAGTTTCAAAATTGATCAATATTTGAAAATTTCAACAACATTTTTAGAACAATAGTGCAACATTTAGGCCTTGATGTTATTCTACTTATTTACCATGTAAGAAATCCTTCATAGTTTGTAGCACATTATTCATTCTATAAAACATCTTGGTCTTGCCAAGGCAGCATAAAACCTCATTGCTAATTATATACATAAAAATGTTATATGCTAAGTAAATTGAGAAAATTTGACTATTCATAAAGTGAAGCTTGTAGAAGTTATGGAGTCAGTACTTCTGACACCAAGTAATAGTATTTGCAAGTCAAGACACTCGACTTCTACACTTTGTGGTGTGGGTAACAACTGTCTTTAAACTATCCCTCAATCAACTCCTGTTACTTCATCAGCCTTACATTAATAGCCAGCCATCCTCTCCTTTCAAGACCACACACTATTACAGTTCACAGCACAAACCACATACATCATGCTCAGTGAACTTGTAGGCTCACACAATGACAATACAACAACACAACACATCTCTCACAGTGCCTTAATGTTTAGGTACATTTTCTAATTCACTATAAATTTTCAAAATATTTTCAAAAAAAATTTTGTGTATGAAAATTTTTTATTTTTTCTATAATTATTTTGTGTTATCAGACGTTAGCAATTGTTAATAATCTGGAATTGTGAATATTGTGAGTGAACTAACAGGATAATGAGATTATGGGTACAGTATTTTTTATATTATGTTCATGCCTAATAACATCCCATTAGCACACAGAACAACGTGGCATAGAGCAATGAATCTGTACAGATCACTGTGCATCTAAACTTTTTGTAAAAAATGAGATTGTTCCCAGCAGTAATCCTCTACAACAATAACAACGAATGTTTGACATCTAATCCTCCCATCTATCAGGCTTACGCTACTAAACCCTGTTTGTGGGTTCCAAATTTCTGGGTCGGTCTTGTTTACAATTGTCAGAATAACACTCATTCATCAAGCTGCATTCATAGATCAGACCCGCTGCTATGCAAATGTCTCACTTCAATAATCTATGGAGTAACCTCACACTGCCTTTGAAGATTCCAGTATTTTACCTGATTTTGAAGATCCCAGTATTTTCCAAAAGCTGATTCATATCAGTCGACTGGCCACATGGTTGATCTTTTCAAAATAAAAATTTTATGAAGCTGGAGATTTGAACTCTGTTTTGGCAATAAAATGATATTAAACTACATTCCATTTGAGAATCAAGAGTTGAATATGATGCTGATCTTGCATAAGAGGTCTAATTGCAATTAACAAAGAATTAATAACTGGCAAGTATTCAGCTGTCCAGGAAAATTCAAAGAAGCTAATTGAATCTTATTTGGCACATCTGGTTGGAATGAATTCACGAATATAGCATAATATTGTAGAGTCCAATTGAGTTCTCCTTCTTGGGGAAAAAAAATGCCATCAACTTCTTTTTCCAAAAAAACGTCTAACATGACAAGTGTAGTTTTATTTCTCTAACTTCTGCTTAATAAACTCCTTTGTTCAAATCTATGCAGTTAATTATGCTTTCCTAAAAATTGATATCTAGACACAAGTGTGAAGAAAAACCAGCAGACAAACTAGCAAGACAAAAAGCATCCATGGAACAGCCAGACATCCCTACATCACTGAACTAGATTGTATGTAAACTGAAAAGAGGTACGGTTACATGGATGGGCTTGGAGTCAACAAGAAGTTGTATATATTTTCTTACAAACCCTGACCCTGAGAATCCAATAAAGTACCTGCTAAACTGAAAACTGGTCATAATTTTTTGGCCTCACAGGAAAGCATAAAACTTAATTCCCTTCTTAACATGCAAACATCTAAGTGAAACTGTTTCCCAATCACATTTTCCTCTGCCCAGAATTAAAAGACTAATTTTTTATAGGTATCAAAGATACAAAACAAAATCAACTTACTATTTAAAGTATTTACCATCAAAGAACAGCTGCAGAAAGAGTCAAATCGTCAACAAGCCTAATAGTCAACTATTCTCCAATGGTCACTAGATTCGAATTGTGATCTTATATGGTGTTTTATTTACAAATAATTTTTTTAAAGTTGATGATCGAATGAATTGATGTCAATTTGAATTTTACTTTTAAAAATGTTACTCTTTAAATATCAGTGATCAGTATATTAAAAAGGAGAAAAATTACTCATCTTTAGCAGGGGCTTCTACCACCCTGCAATGATGGGTAGGGAAATTCAGATAGAAGTGTTGGTTGGAAGCAATCAAAAAGTGTTCCCCCCCCCCCTCCTCTTGGTCCCATTGTACATTTAATGTACATCTAACTGCACACTCTTTATCATTGAAGTGGGTGGAAACATTGTCTCTAATCCTTTTGCAGAGCGTCCCTAAGTACTAAATCAGGCCATAATGATAACCTACACCAACTTAAGTAACTTCCTTTGCATTTAAATATTTTTTAAAACCCATTCAATTGCTGGCACCCCTTTATTTGTGCTGTACTCATTAAATGGTCTGATGTTGCAATATAACTTTGCTGGAGGAAACAATGTTCCATTCTATTATACTGCAGTCTGCCCCCACCCCCCAGGGCATGCTTAACAAAATTTGGGAACTGATGCCTTTTGCTTTTTGGTCTCAATTAGGTTTTGGTTGAATTTTATGAGCTTTGGTACATAAAAAAAGAGCTGAATTATTGATTTTTGTACTAGGTCATGACACCACTTGAATACATTCTAGCTTGGCATGACACATAAAATTCATTCTGTTCACTGTTTTTAACTCTTGGTTTTACCCTAATAGAAAACAAATTTGGACAGTGTTCATGGATAGTGATCTTTACTTATTCCCCACAAAGCGTCATGAGTTTTTTTTATTTGCAGTATTGTATTTATAAGTTATATGCATAAATTGCAATAATTGATAAATTGAAATTTTTTTTACAATTATACTGCTAATCAGAAATGTTTTTAATTTGATCTTGTTGTATCATACCAATACTACACTTTAGGTTGTTTTTAAATACTTATGTCTTTTGTAAAAATTTACCAGTATGTAAGACTTTCTATTGCATTAACTTTAAACTCACTATTATTAAATGAATCTTTATGTCCACAATGAAAAAAATTTGGTGCCATTCTTACTTTCTCTTGCTTAATGTAGAATTTTCTAGGTAGATTTTATGTGTTTAATCCAATCTTATCTACATTTAAACTGAGCGTCTTAAGGAAACATCTTGATATTTATCATGATAGGTCTGAAATTTCATTAATCGAACTAACCATAAACAAAAACTCCAATGACTACTGTTGTGGTCTTGTATTAAAGTCGTAATGTTTTCAGCAATTTTTTTCAAAAGTTCGTTATTCAGTCAACTTGCATTAGTGTGTGAGGCAACCTTTTTCACAATTTTTAACTGAGGGCTAGAACGTATTTTATTTGAAAAAACCCTGCCCCTTGTTTGATGCACCAAGATGTGTATATATGTAAATCAAATGGAAGACTAACTTTTCAACCTACTTTGATTTTAGTTCTTTAAATTAAAAAAAGTTAAATGCCACATGAAAAGATGTACAGGCAGTCGTCGGGTCCAGACTTTCGCTGTTTTGTGGTCACCAACGTACTCCCATAAAAATACACACACAAAAATGAATGAGTCATTCTGTGATTTTTAATATTTACTTTAATTTATGTGGTTTTCTCTTTTTTTAATTAATACATTTTTTATGTCATAAGCTGGTTAAATTTTTTTATATCACTGTATATAGCCTACAGTACTTGACAGTATATTTTAAATTTTTTTTAATGTCATAACCTGAGAACCCCTAGTATACATTTACATGACTACAAGATTAATTACACAAGTGAGTTATTGGATGAAGTTTGATTTCTTTAAAAACATAGTTTTTTTTAAAGTTTTTTTCTGTTGTATTTTTGTTTCTGTACATACTTAACTAATTTTTACACTAGAAATATTTATTTACTTGAAAGCATATTATCCTTAGTTATAGAAATAGCATATTTCAAATGCAAACTGCTGCAAATTTTTTAAAAATTGAAAATCAATGATAGGCATTTTTTTAATAACTCTGCTTAGTTCTGGGGGAGGGTGGGGGTTCCTGAAAACTTTTCCTCATATTGTAAAATGTGTGTATTCCCAGCAAAGTATTCTACACAGTTCCAAGACAGTGTATTATATCTAGAATCTTCAGGCCCACCATTACTCACTTAGTCTGTAATTTATAATATAAGTACTAATCTTTGGTTTTTAAATAATTTGTTAAGCTGCAGGTTTATTGCAATTGATAAGGTGTCTATTTTTATTAGAAATATTTTATTTGCTTTTAAAGTAAAAACCACAGATGGGGAAATTTGGTACACATCACTAGGGCAAATTTTTCCATGATCTCAGTTTGTGTTTGACTAGTGCTAGTGGTGTACCGGATTTCAGCTCTGGCCTTTTTTACAAATCTAGCTCCGACAGGATTTCACTTCATAAATGGAGCTGGCCAGTGGAGCCCTAATATATATATATATTATTGCTCTAACAAATCTAGAATCAGGCCATTTTTACAAATCCTGCTGCAGTCGGATTTCACAAGTTTGAATCCTGTACAGCCTTAGATAGAAGAAAGACCCAATTTTTTTTTTATCTTGAATTTAAATGACTTTTGTGATACCACTGGGATTTTATGTTAGCTCCTTGGCTTGGGTCATAAAGTAAGGACAATAAAGATTTATTTTAAATGGTTAGTATCATTTTTAGTTGTAATGTTTTTGCTTTGTGTTTTATCTTGGCTCATTTTCCCTGACGTGATATTTTGTTACAGTGAATGTTCTTTCAACTATTGTAAAGTCTAATTTACTTTTTTTGGTGTGATTTACATATGTGCTAAATATGCAATGATATGAAAAAATGTATATTCTATAAACGTTGAAAAAAAATATATTTTGTTCAGTTCTATTTACCTGTCATGTTATTTAACCATTTCCTACCAAATTATTTTCTGGAATCTATCAAGTTGTTTTTTCTCTTTCTTTCAAATTATATCCTTATTAATTTATTAAATAGAAACAAATTTCAAGCACAGGGTTTTCTTTGCATGGCAACAAAATTTTTAAAAATTTCAAGCACAGGGTTTTGTTTGCATGACAACAAGAAAGAGAGAAATATTATTTTCGTCTACCTTGGAAAATTGAAATTTTCTATAGACTTAAAGTGAACGTGGGGAGGAGGGGGGAGAGCGCATTTATATTTTAAATTTATTCAATGGGAAGTTATTTACCACATCATCAAGAAGTGCTTACTATTACAACAGGGAGAAAGTTCAAAATTTTGAAAATAGTTGTTGGAATGATTGTACAATACATCAAAGAGGGATTTCTTTAAATGATTTTATTTTAGAAAGCAGGTGAAATATTGCTTACAAGTATACAAGACCAAGAAAGGTTGGAAGCACTAAGAGTGTATGTTATATAAATGTCTAAAGAGAAAGTCCTTAAAAATTTATCAAAATGATAATGTACCAATGTCATTTACATTCTGAATATTGAGAACAACTGCACAGAATATGTGATGACATAACTGATAGACAACTATTGCCTTCATGACTGATGTACAGCTATTACCGGCAGCTTTTGCCCCTTTTTTTTTTAACATTTTAAAATCTTCTTGTTTAAAAAAAATAATTAAATAATAGGTTTTTTACAGCAAGAACCTATCTGATAAAATAGGGTTAGTTATATGAAATTACTTAAATTGTGAAAATTTCCCATAAGAGAATTTCTATACATGACATCTCTTAAAAACTTCTTATAGTATATAGCCTAGAACGAGTTTTGTGTTGTATCTCATATATGTTGTTATTTTATGTTCGTCTTCTTAACCCCTATCTAAACATTGTCCACCTATGTTTATGAAATACGTAGACTTTAAAATTTAAAGGCGTTAAAGTTTTTAAAAGTCATTGACCAGAGTCTACATAATCTCCAGGCCAATATCATCCAACACACCCAGACATGTTAGCGTGGGGCAACTTCCTGGTTAGGTATCAACGGATATTCCTTATCTTTGCTGATTGTTCAGTTTTATTATGTTAATCGAAAGCGGCTTACCCTAATATAGGATGTAAGCGTTAAATAACTAGTACGATCCATTCAAGTTCTTCAGTAATTTTCTGCCCACCCAGGACTAAGACTAACAGCAGATTCTCACAGAGTTGGTCGTGGTAAATATCGATTGACGAACTACGGTAATTACACAGGATACCCACCACCCTTCAAGTTCTTGCATGTCCTTAAAATTTTCATGAATTTGAAAAGAAAAGTCCTTGAAAACTCCTTAATTAAATTTTCAAATTCCACCACATGTCCAGCTTTTTTTTTTACCAAGGATGATGTTGGAAATATTAAGATCCTGATCACTTATTGTGTCTAATCGTTCTTGTCGCACAGCATAACATTTTACTTATATATGTTCTTCAATTCTTTTTTAATTATGGCCTGGCATTTTCTCCAGGGAAACGTCCTGGAATATTTCTTTCAGCTTAGGTGCAGGAATTTTCAAATTGACATGGTATGTAAGCATAGCCATCTAATAAAGTAATCAAGATTCTTTACGGCCAGCCAGCCTTACAGAACCAAAAAATTAGACTCCGCTTGAAATTCGTCATGTGAGAACATCTTTATAATATTACAGTTTTATCAGTGGTGTAGCCGGGGGGGGGGTGGAAAATGACCCGGGCGGCACTTGGCTATGGGCAGCAAATTCCTGGACATTAATTAGTTTCTTTATAGAAAAATTTAACCGAAATTTTTATCGAAGTAAAAGAAAAACCAAATATGAAATTAATGGAACGTTTCCTCTGCTAGAACTTCAAATTCCTTATTGGTTATAATTTTTTCTGATACTAATAATACTGTATTGACAGACCAGAGAGGTGTAAGTCGTATGATAACTTGACACTTATGTGATGGTAACTTTGTTGACAGCCGATAGTGTTGAAAGCTCTTTGTTGCACATTGTGACAGGTGGGGGCGGCTAATTTCTCGTTGTTAATAGCTTCCAACATTGAAAAATCTTGAAGATCAATAAAAGAAAAGCTAAACTAAAAAAATAAAAGAAGCTAAATTAAAATACGTAAACAGTTTCCTAATTTCAAAAATAGTAAACTCCATTATTAGTCTTTAAAAAATAATGCTACAGAGCTGAAAAACATAGGGTCTGAAGCAGAGCTGGTCTTGGGCCATTGCAACCTATGTGGCTGCAGTGGGCCTCGCTCTTTCATAGGCCCTACCCTCTTCAGTTTTCCCTTAATATCCTTATTTAATCCTAATCACTACCAAAATTTGGCCCCGCACAATAAGTTTCGCATACTAAGCCGCACGGAGCCCCGCAAATGATATGACCGGCCCTAGTCTGAAGCAGTGTACAAACATGACACTTATATACTTGTACATACAATTAATACAAGTATGATTTTAAAGTAAAAAGACTACTGTGGGAAAACATTGATGGGGTAGGCCTACTTAAATTGTTTATTCTTCCAGTTATTATCATTATCTTAAATTTAATGTCTTCTGCTTTGTGGAATAAACAAATATAATGAACAACATTGCTTATCTAATGGAATTAAAACTTGGCATGCCTAAATCCAAATTAACCATTCATGAATAAATAATAGACTATTAATAAATAACAATGATACGTTGTTGTAAAAGATAAAACTATGTTATAAGTGGCAAGTAGATCTTGCTAGAATGTTTCACATTATTAAATCTTGGCAAAATTCAATGGGACTTTTTGAAGTCACAGATTGGACGCTACTGTTGAAAATAAAAGCAGTATTCTGGAACCCAAGCATTAGCTTGAAAACTGCGATCTATCACTCCGATAACATTGTTTGAAAAAATGGTTTTTAAAAAATAGTGTCAACTCAAATTCAGACTTAGCTCGTAGGAGATACAGTTCACGAAAAATCATCTTCCAGAAACAAGATACCAAATTATATTGTTCAAGATATTCAATAAATTAGCTCTTTATATATTACACATTAGGACCAAACAAACCCTTCTTATCCTTGCCCGCTCATCGTTCGTCTCCAGTTATGAACTCTGCGGTTGATTGAACAACGTTCACTTGCGTTGATCTGATTCTGGCGTTTATATTTGTGCCTGTTATTTTCCCCTTTTCTTTGCAAACCAGGCAACCACTTCACATGGAGACAATGCTTCATTCACTGAATCAGATTGAAATTTACATTTTACTTGTACGCAGTGACAAATTCCCTTTAGATTACCCAATGCAACGACAATAATGTACAAAAAGGTATGCCTCTATCTGACAAAACCGGTCTTCAAATACGGACAGTTCTATGTAGCTATCTATCCAGAGTTCCACGCAATCACAGTTGTATCCTCAAAATCACTTCCTTTTGACAATTGTATCTTTCACGAAGTCTTCACTAATCTTTGAGCGATTCTGCGGCGTATGCGCGAATTGTCTAGTAGTAAAAATTGATAATAAAAAAGTAGACGTTTTAAAGATTTTATTGAAGTAAAAGCGAATCTGCAAACGACATATCTGAAATGATTTTAAATGCGTAATTAATGATAAAGTTCCAATAATTTATTACAGATGCCCGACTTTTTTTACTCCTTTTTATGGCTGGAAATAATACAAGAGTTCAAGAGAGACGCAAATCATAAAGTGTCAATTTAAAATCTCGGTCAGTCAGTTCATTAAACCTAATTTGTTAACATGGTACTCCAACTAAAACTAACACTCTGTGAACGTTGTAACGCAGTCTTTTCACGGGCTAAATATATCAATACCACTTGATTTATTTAAATTATATTGATATATTTAGGCTCGAAGTTACACTACCTAAAATAATATAATTTATTCGAACATTGCTTAAAGAACTGTTTTTAATTAATGCCACGTGTTAAAGTAGCTTCTTTAAAACTGCGTCAATGAAAAATTAATAATGATCAATGATGAATACACTAATATTGACTAATTTATTGCTATTTTTGCTATCGAGCAGTGCATGGCTGACAACATTGATAGGCTACATTTAAGGTTGAGTTAGGGGCCGTCCATAAATGACGTCACGCACCTGGGGGGGGGGGAGAGGGGTCTCACTTTTGTGACGATGCGTGACGTGGGGAAGAGGGGCGTTGAAGAAATGTGACGTTACATTGAAAGGGTAACTTTAAATAAAACTACCACTGAAATATTTGGTCACTTAAAATTTATTTAATGACTTTTTTTAAAAAATTCAGTGGCCATCAGACTCCGGTTGGCGTAAGTTATCAAGACAAGAAAATTAAATATAATTATAATTCTTAAGTTTTAAAACCCACAAGAGAACATACGAAATTGTTACCCTACGTCATTTGATGTTGTCATCAAAGCGTGTGTGATATAACCGCATCGTTGTTTCGTTCGCTCACGGCAGTAGTCTTCTAACTTTTTTTGTCGGCTACCCCCCCCCTCCCCGAAACTGCAACTGGAGAGTTTTGCAAACAGGACAAGTGTCTAAAAACAATTTCAATAGAATTATATGTAGATATTTTAAGTCAAAACGACACTGAATATCCATTTGGGGGTGGGTGAGGGAGGGGAATCTATTCGATACAATTATATACGTTTTAAATTTGATTTTAAAAAATTCGATTGGTTTTGGTCAAACGCCTCTGGCCATTCTAAATATAATGATAAATGTGTCGAATTTAAAATTAGTCAAAAGTATTCATTAACTTTATTGAATGCTTCAAATTCTCGACATCGCAATTCGAGAGGAGCACAAAACAACTTTCTTCTGAACTCATCTTGATTAAGAGTATTGTCACTTGTGTCAATATAAATTAAAGTAGGCTGGATTTAGGTGTTTTTTTTACTCTTATCTTATCTTAGATATACAGACGCTCCTTCTATGCAGAAGATAATTGCGTCCACAGACCATGAGAGATGATCTGTTGGCAAGTGATGTAGCGGTCACAGGCCACGGCTATAGGGGTTCCACGCATTACCCCAGCCGCCTAACTATTGTCTAGTTAGGTACCAACCATTCGGAGCTGGGTGACTCGGGGACTCCTCAGGCCCCGAAAACAAATCCTCACTTTCGTGTGGATTCGAACTCGTGACCATCAGTGTGACAGTCGAGAGCGCTACCTCTCGACCACCACGTCCCATCGATGCGTCAGCTTCGTCATTGTTCTAGCAAAGTATCTTCATTTAATGTTTGTTGATTACATTGTGCCTGAGTTCAAATCTTGTCGTATTTGGAACTTGTGCTTGCCACAGCCATCATTTCTACATTTCCCCCCACCCACTTACAAACTTCCTATGTTGAGACGCCTATGAATGCTTGACAAATCTGAAGATTTACAGAACAACTTAAACGTAGCTTGTTGATTTAATCTAATTGCTTGAAATTAAACTCACCACGGGTGAATAAACTGGCAAATGTGTGATAATGAAAGACAATGGTCGTAAAATAATCCCGGCAAAAGTGGAACAGATATTAATTATAGACGATGACAGCGTGGTTTTATTTTTTATTTCATGGTTCCAATCCAATCCACCATTCGCATTGATTTTGTCGACATCCACATGTTCTGCTCTAAAAATCATGTCATTGTCATTAAACCGTTCAAATGTGAAACTCCGTGTCATTATTTTTATCTTCTTAAATTTTGTGAAGTATTTTTTTAGCGCATTTTCGAGATGTCGAAATCGCTATTGCACCGTCTGTCATCACCCTGATCACAGGATCCATAAGTCCTAGACCCATGATGTATATATGTTTTTTGTATGTCCTGACCTGCCATTGGTGCATCAACACTCAGTTACTCGATCCGTTTAAAAAACCCGTTTAAACTACCAAAAAATATTTCGAATCGAGAAGTAGCACTAACTCAGGGAACGGCCGCCATTGCCGGAAGTCGAATGCACAATTCTTCATGCATTGAAGAGTGGTGTGAAAGGGTGCAAAATAATTATTATTTTTTTGTTGACGTCATTAGAATATGTGTAAAAGTTTAGAGAGTTTTACGTCATCATTTGTGGTGACTTCAATCAAGATCTCAGCGGCCCAGGGGCAGAAATTGAAAACTTTTTCGAAACAAGCTTCAACATTCAACTACTTTCACCAGGATTGGCAACCACGATCTATCAAGCAACAATTGACGGAGTATTTGGGCGATTAGCTGATTACAATTTAGAAGGTTTCATTTATGAGTCCTATTTCAGTGACCACAAACCACTTGTAGTTAGATTAAAAAGAAAATTTTTAAAATTTAAAATGTAAAGAAATGACTTTTAAATTTAAAAAAATTTCAGGTATATTCATTACACAAGAAAATTCATAAAAATATGTCTAAAATCTAAACACAATTACTGATAACTACATAATGCTGATATCTAACATAAGTACTGATACATAATACGAAAATGCGCTAACACGTCCTGAGTCCAAAAGGGACCAGGCTTAACATGATTTTTTCTTTTTGGGTCGACAATTTTTAAGCTAACAATAATTTTCTTTTAAACCCAAGCCATGTGTTGTAATTACTGACATTTTTAATAAGGCCATGAACATTTTTTCTTGTCTAGTTGTAACAGCCGTCTGTGGTACAGGTAATGACTATTTGTTTTTTCCCGATAAAGAGAGATGAGTATGTGGATAATTTCCCATATTACGTTAACTGTGACTGTGAGGAGATGTAACGATGATAATAAGCTATTTATATACAATTAACTTCATGGCTGCATAATTAAATTGATTTTAATTTAAATATTAATAGAAACCCGTATCATTGAGTTGAAATTGCGTCAACAGTTTTGCACATCGCAGAATTTTCGATATTTTATTTTTAATCACATAATTTATTTTTTTTAAACAAGACTAGACTACAAGTAGAATAGATCTATTTATTATAACTATAGACTAGACCTTAGTCTTAGATGATGGTGAAGATAAGAGTAGGTCTACATGTCTCGGGACAAGATGACAATTAATGTCTGAAATTCGGCCAATCTCTACAACTACATGTTCAGATTTTACCCCAAAATTATCAATAACCCTTTTCACAAAAGAATTATAGCAATGTGAAAATACTCGCTCAGATCTTTGATAAATGAGGCTTTAATTTCTTATTAAACTTACAAGAGGGTGAACAATAAATGGAAATATTTGCAACTATGTGACATCGGAGGACCAATTGATTGAGATGTCATTTGGTTTGTCCAATTTTTTAACAACTTACTTGCAGTATTGGTAAAGCGAATCTCAAAATGAGTGAAAAATTCAATTTTACTCATGATGGTTCAATTTAGATCTAAAGCTTTTTAATAGCCGGACAAAGACAAGATGAAATCATTTTAGATCTAGTGTTTATTTTTGGTGTACAATTTTGGATAGAAGTTACAGTTTGTTCTCTGTTCTAAAGTGCGTAAATTTCAAGCGATAAAGTGTCTATATGCCTATGCTTGATCTCGTTACTTGTGACAATGGACTATTCGCACCAAAAAACATCATACTCCACAGTCTTCCAAAACTTAAAGGACATACCATCATAGAGAAAAGAAGAATACAGTCTATTTCCCAACAATGAGTGACAATTACATTGACATTTAACTGTACACGATTAGGTCATTTCGCATCAGCGCAAAATCTATTAGTATGCAGAGCTCTGTCTTGATTAACGTCACTTCCGTCTTTGCCATGGTCCAAAATTCCGCCCCGTTCGTGCCGCCCGATAAAATCGTCACGGGGCAGATGAGAGTGATCATAGAAATCGTGTTTGATCTTTGCATATGTGCCAGTTTGTGTCTTGTGGGCGTGGTCACTAACATCCTTGACCTTGCTGTGTTTTCGAAACAGGGCTACAAGTCCACGGTGAACATGTCCATGTCATTTATCGCGTTCTTCGATTTAATCAAATCGTCTGCCGGGCTGGCCCACCGTCTGTACGGACCGGTTCTACTCTTTGACGTGGTTCTGGCCAAAACCTGGGAAAACTACACCCGTGCAAGCCTCGCTTTCGTTCAGACTTTTGCTGTTTACACTTCCAGCGTCTTGGCGAGTTACGTGGCCGTAGAGAGATGCCTCTGTGTCCTCATCCCGTTCACGGTAAAGTCCTTCCTGACCCCTAGGTTCACGTGGATTGCTATGACGATGATATCCGTCTCTGTGAACGGGTCCTTCTGGGTCGTCTACGCCTTCTACGACTACGTGTGGGAGTTCAACCAAGTGTACAACCAAAGCGTCGGCAACTACAAGTTCAGCGACTTCTACAAGCGCAACGTCGACGCCGTTGTTCCCTATTACAACACCATAGGAATCCTGTGGCCTTTCACCAGCTTGGTCATCATGTCCATCAGCACAGTCACCATCGCCTACCAGCTCGGGAAATCCTCGAGGTTCCGCAACTCCAGCAAAGCCAGCACCAAGCTTCCTGTCAAACCGGCCGCCGTGAGCAACGCATCTAAGCTGACCATTCGCGACAAGCAATTGGTCAAGATGCTCATGGCTATCATTATAGTGTATATCGTGGCCCTATCCCCGAGAATAGCTCTCTTCATCGCCAAGTTCTTTGAACCGGAGTTGTACTTGCTGAAAACCTATCACAATCTCTTTTTCGTGCTGGCGTACTCTTGTTTTATTTTAGACTTCATTAACTCGACCATCAATTTCTTCATCTACATGTCTATGAGCTCACAGTTCAGGGCCACTCTTTATGAACTGTTTGACTGGAACGTAAAGACGACTTCTTATAGTTAATGTAAAATTTCACGTTTCCGACACATTCGTTAAATTGTAGGCTATCGGAATCACTTATTCTCCTTTAATTCTAATTTCCAGTTAACTTTTAGCGATCAAATGTTAATAAACTACAAGGAGATTTTTCTTTTAGTAGTATTATTGTCAAACTCTAACATATTAAAATAGGCATAAAAATTGCTTTATTTCATAGCTATTAAGTATACTTATTTCAAACGCTATCTGAACATTAACAAGTGAAATTGACAGATACATGCAATATTGACGATATTATTGAATATATATCAATCCCCGCATTGCAGCGGTCCTAACCATAGAGACTCGTAAGCTTTGCCGGGGTAGCGTCGAAGTAATAACGAGTGTAAAAATTCAACCCCTCCTTCGGGATGTCAAGTGTCAACTTAGTGGGAGGCGTTTTCGACCTAGTGTTCTGGACGCACAGGTGGCCGCTTCTAGAAGCGACCGCTCGGGGGCGGGGGGCTTCTCCGCTTATACATCCCTTAGGAGGGCAAAGAGAGAGAGGGCTGGTGGAGTTTTCCGGGAAGCCCCATGAAGAGTGTAGGCTCGGGACTGTTTAATTTCTTTCTCATGTATGATCATTAAAAGTATCATATTTTGAAAAAGATTTTTTTTTAAATTTCTTTTTTTAACGTTTACACAGCTTTCTGTTATGTACAATTAGACTACTGCAATATTAAAATTAGTCCAATACCTTTTATTTACCGTTATTTAGCGTATATGTCCTTAAACAAGTCTTTTTTAAACGCATGAGATTTTTTTAAAAATAAATTTAAAAAAAAAAAAAAAAATATTATTTTTTTTTTGGGGGGGAGGGGGGCATAATTTTTTTTTTTTTAAATTTCCTATGAAGTGCTTATCTTAGATATACAGACGCTCCTTCTATGCAGAAGATAGTTGCGTCCACAGACCATGAGAGATGAGCTGTTGGCAAGTGATGCAGCGGTCACAGGCCACGGCTATAGGGGTTCCACGCATTACCCCAGTAAAGCCTTGTGAAGCAAAAGATAGGATTAATTATTTAACATGGTTAAAAAGAAGTTCTAAATAAAAGTCGCCTGCCAAATGTCAAATATCATGAAAACGTTTCATGTCAACCCAAATTTTGGTGGCCATTTCGGCAGAGATAAGATAGCCATAATCCCTGAAAGTTGTTATTGGAAAGAATGGCGAATGACGTTCTCAAAGCCTGTCAAAAATGTTTTGTCCTAAGGCCAAAAACCAGCAAGAAGACATTAACACTGAACAATATACCATTTCATTATACCACACCTGCACATGCCTCAACCAGGTGAAGTCCTTTTGAGATGATCTACAAACGAAAAGTCAAGCTACCTACGGATCTCTGGCATGCGGAATATGGAACAGTTTAAACATTAACTTATTCGGGCAATGTCAACGCCGATGTGCTGAACCACATACAGCCATTCAAAAAATGCTGAATCTAGCTGTGAATACCAATATCCACCCAGCCAAGTCGCACCAAGAGTGTAACTTTGGTTGCAGAAATACAAGCAGCCAGGAATAGACTGATGCTTCCGTGGTTTTTATAATACTTAATGAAAGACGCCTAAGATGGCTATGGCATGTGAAAAGAATGAGCGACGACCTTCTATATGGAGAAGTGGTATCGGAAAAGAGGATGACAAGTCTCCAACGTCTCTTGTTTAAGGATGTCTGCCAAATAAACTTGAAAGCAGCCACAGTCAGGACAAGTGAATACTCAGAAACACCTATAATGTCAGTAACATGAAAGTTTACAGCGGTAAACAGGTATCTTCACCCAATCAGTGCCCTGATGATTTTGTTAAAGTTAATGTCAATGGGAGTAATGGGAGCCTAAATGAAAAGGAACAAGAAAGCACAGGTGAAGAAACAGATATCAGAAGAAAGCATCATAGCTTAACTCTTAACCCTTCTTTTTGACAAGTTTGGATATTATGGCCACAATCGAGATCTTGAACAACCGAGAAATACTTTTTTAAAGGGGAACTAAAAAGGGGGGGGGGCGGTTACTTCAGGCCATAAGCTACATTGTGGAATGAGTTGGCCGAGGAAAACATTGAAAACAAAAACTATCAACATTTAAAACTCGAATAAAAATGCAAGACTAGGCATAACCATTGCTTATTAACCAATGATAAGCGTAGGACTTAATAATCTTCTGTTTAGAAGGAGCGTATGTAAATGATAAGATATTATAAGGATAAGGAATCCAAAAGGTTCGCACGCGTTTAAAAGGCAATAAATATAACCACTCTTAAATTATTGTTTTAAAATAATCATGTCATGCTTCATTGAGTTACTTTTAAGGCAGTGGCTATTGAGACGCTAGCGTCTTAATAGCCCACAGGCTATTGAGACGCAAACAAAATAATAAGCCAATGAAAATTAAGTAGTCGTCCTTGACTGACATCACGCACCAAGTGGGGTAAGGGACGGGGTCATGCATTTGTGACGGTGTGTGAGAGAGTTAAATATGATGTCACATGTAAATTAGCAACTTAAAATAAAACTTCTACAAAAATGTTCGATAGCTTGCTATTTCTTTAAAAAACAAATTACACAAACTATTTGGGTAAGAAGACATATATTTAAGCTTTATTTATGAACTAATACTAATAAAAGTAGACGTTTCGGCTAGTGCCAATGCCTTCATCAGTACAATAACAATTACTTACATAAATCTTAAAACATATTATATGATAAAAAGTGAAAAGAAAGGAAAAACAAAAACAAAGAAGGACACAGAATATAGGGAAAAGGAGGAAGTTAAAGTATCTAAAGTAACAGTGAAAGCCACAACGGGAAAACGATTTTGCGTATGGATGCGTACGGAGGAAGGGGGAGGGGTGTCTCCACTGAATGGGTACTTACGCACAACAAATATAATTTGCATAATACCAAGCCTAGTAACGTAAACCGCGCAGACTCTAACGGCATTTGTAACTGACTGACTGAGTCAAGACTGATATGCAATAATGTTTTATAAATTATATTTAAATGCAAACGAAATTCTGAACTTTTAAATTCAGACCAAACGGAAACGTTCACACATTGCTAAAATATATCCGTCTGATTTATATTTCCATTTCTTGAAATTAGTAGATGTTTCTCTTTCGCCCAGTGTTTCAGCCGTTAAGTTATATAAACATAACGGGATGGCGATTTCACTGCTTATATCTTTATATTTTATAAGTTTTTTCGCCGTCCATGAATGACGCCATGCGATTTTTACCCCCCTTTCCCCATTGTCACAAAACGTAAACCCCTCCTCTCCACAATATGACGACACAAAGCTCTGAAAATTTAAAAAAAAAAAAATTAAATTAAAAAAAAAAATTACCACGTTTTAATTAACAATTTTGTCATAGAAATATGTAATATGTATTTAGTTCAAGTCTTCACTCTAAGTCAAATATCGTTAACACGCGTGAAGCCATTGAAAATGTAACTAAATAAATTGTGAGCAATCAAGTGGAACTTTTATTTCAAGTAGCACATTTTGATTTCTTAAACGTCGCTACACCCCCTTGTCTTACATCCTCACTATTGCGTTACCCTTCTCCACCCCCACCCACAGGCGCGTGACGTCATGCATGGACGGCCCCTTCATGCATTGTTGAAGACAAAAAAATTAGAACTTCCTATTACTTCTATTGTATTTTTTCTATAAATTCCACATGAAAAACACACTGTTACATTTAAATATGTATTTACTGTAAGGCAATAGAATATTTTTGTAGAAATTTTATTTAAAGTTGCGCATTTACATGTGACATCATAACTAACACACTATCACACATCTTCACAAAGGCATGACCGACTCCCTTACCCCACTTGGTGCGTGTTATCAGTCAAGGACGACCCCTAAATAGGCCAACCTTAAATACTTGATTTTCATTGGCTTATTTTGTTTGCGTCTCAATAGCCTGTGGGCTATTAAGACGCAAGCGTCTCGATAGCCTGTGGGCTATTAAGACGTTAGCGTCTCAATAGCCACTGCCTACTTTTAATGAAAAAAAAAGCGCTGATTCCATAAGTATTTGCATAGACTGTTACTTTTGATCTTGAATCGTTGAAATTATATAAGGTTTCATATTTTAAAAACGAGACAACGACATCATCAGTTTCAAATGACAGTTCATGCTCCATTCATTCATATAAAAAAAAAAAAAAAGTTTTCTACTTATGTAAAATGTTTAATTTCTGTGACAGACTGACAGAGCTAAAACATGAAGAGAAAGTCTATATAAGTCATACAACATTTTTTTTTACTATATATCCCCATGTTCAAATGGTTATAAGTATATTCTGGCCTAGGCCAGATTATACCCGAGTAAATTCTGGTCAGCTGTTTACCTCTGGCCTGTTACACCGGATTGCGACATTTTAGTCTCCCTTGCGCGGGGGGTGGGGGGAAGCGAATCCGGAAGTTCTGTACTTTGTAGTTAAAAACTTGTAAACATTGTCATTGAGAATATAAATATAATATTGTAAGTCAATGTAGTATTAAGTAAGTGTAAGCCTATTCTATTAGTTTTAGTAATAATTAACCTCCCGAACCGGCCCAAGGCAAGCAATTCAAACAGGTGATATGATCATGTTCACATGTGCCTTTGCTTTAGCTGCTTTACTGCAGCTTTATTTACTGATTTACTAATACAATACTAATAGTATGAGTATGATTTACTGATAAGTGTCAGTGTCACTGTGTCTACTATGACTATGACTATACAGACTATACTATACTTAGTCTAAGTCTTTATCCATTATCCGGCATCCTTCCGTCTCGCGAGACGATGGTGCATCACCGTTGGGTTGGGTTGCATTTCATCGAGTGACTGTGCAGTCCTATCCTTGAGTGACAGTCTTTGCC
>MUZC01004671.1:1043464-1056189 GCA_002072015.1 Radix auricularia | reverse complement strand
GGAAGCAGTGTTTCTGGATATGTCTTTTCCATAAGGTATTCACGCAATCCACGAATCATTTCTCTTTCATTTAGTTGTAGTCTGTTTGACAATTTTCTAATTTCCATTTCTCCAAATGTTATCTGGTTGGTAACGTTTTCTGACCACTGTTTTTGATCTAATATGCGAGCCCACTGAGCTAATTCAGGATCTTCGTTAGTAAGCAATCTGTTCTCAATTGAGTTCTTTAGTTTTTTGTAAAAGGCATTAGGATCAATAGGAGGATCATTTGGTGAGTTTTTTGTGTGTAATGTAACTCCATGAAAGCTGAGATTCTCGGCGGCAGCTGTTGCAGTTTTATAATATGTGCCTGCATTTTGACTTCTTTCCTCAAAGACTTGTACAAGTGCTTTTATTTTTTGATTCGCCTTGTATGTATAGATCTATGTTGCGCTCCTGTAGATCCAAGCTCAACTCAGATAATTCCTGAAGAGCATCGCACATTAATCCTAGATCCATTATAAATTCTGTAGATGTAATTTTCTTCTTCAGGCCTTCATAAGTGCACTTATCACTTGCGCTTCTTGTTGGATCATTTGTCGCTTCTTCAAAATGCTTCACCAGCGCTGCATAATTATTCCACACTGCAAACACCGAACGAAAACTAGATGATACCAATCGCGTGCTTAAAACTCGTCCAATTTTCAACAGCTCAACGTCCAGTATTTCAGCACAAGAATGCAACTCTCTGCTGTTTTTTGGCGAAGTATGATACAGGACGTAAAGCTTATCCAGAAAAGATTTATATCTATTGATTCCTGAAATCTCCTTTACAGTATCAGCTACTGACAATTCAAGTCTATGATTAGCACAATGCCACACTATCACAGATGGAAATTTATCGGTAGGTAACTTCTTAACTCCACTTTTGCATCCAAACATTACAGATGCGCCGTCGCATGTTACAGAAACTAAATAGTCTTTCAGGTATTCTTCTGTTATTCCATGAAACGTGAGACATTTGAGTAATGCATAAAAAATTCCCTTGGCCGTAACATTTTCAAGCTCCACTAAGTCTAGAAATAAATTGATTGGTTCACTCATTCCAGTGCCCTCTTCTACGCAACTCCGAATATACACTATAAGTGTTGATTTTTTACTCAACGTGGTAGATTCGTCGATCATCACTGAAATCTTACTTTTACAGCGAACGATTTCTTTGGCCATCTTTTTCCTCATTTCAATGCTTATATGATTCACAATATTGATTCACGCATTTGTAGAATGTAGAATTCAACCCATGTCAACTCCGTTCAGTTCTTGTAAATCAACTTCCATTTCAAAGTTATTAAACGATTGATTTGCTTTTGCAACTTTATATGCAGTGCGAAAGACCTTTTCTGTGACAAGTTTGTCACGTTTTAAAAACTTTAAAACAGCATTGTCAAGGGTATCTTTTTTAGCTTCTTTTTTTTTTATCTTTAAAGCCCCTTGGTGCCCAGCAGATTCTTTATGATCGAAAAAAAATTTCCGCAGTGACGTTAGTTGTTTCTTTCTATCGTCACCATAACAAGATATTTCACAATTACTCCATTCTGTTGATATTTTCATGCCCATCTTGGCCTCCACGCTAAGCGATCCCACATTTCTGCAGACTATGCAGCCAAGTTTTTTGTCTTGAAACCACAGTTTATTTAATATTAAAATTCACTTTACACTATCATCGATATTGCATTCAACGAAACCTGAAAAAGCAGTAAAGACCAAACATTCCAAGCAAAGAAAATATTAAAAAAGTCTGTGAAAAAAGGTGCCGGAACGCCGTTCCAGAAAAAAAGCACTGATAATATATGATTTATGTGCTGTGAAATATTAATATGTGTTCAATTTTGTTAGATGATGGTGCTCTAAAGAGGACTTTTCTGGCTAGAGGAAATGGTAGAAGTAGACCATCACTACCAAATCTTGTTATGAAAAACAAACTACTCCTGCAATTTTATGTTTAAAAAGAGGAACATATTAAGTCATGAGATGAGGTAAATTTAAAACTAATACTAATGATATTAATTATTTTAATGACTTTATTATAATTAATATGTTTATTTTAAAAATTAAAACTTATTTTGCTCTCAACTCCTAGTAAATTTAAATTTTAAAATAAAACTCTAATAAATTGTCATTTTCAGCTTGAAGCCTGGTTCTCGCTGATGAAACCAGGTGGCAACTTTTCAATTTGGAATCAAGGAATCAAGTGGAAAAAGTTATGGACAGTTTGAATTCAATTTTATCAGTGGACTATGCACATTTATTGGATAAAATTTTGGGTTTTCATTCAATTAGTCCTACCCTAACATCCTTTGGAATAAATAGAGAAAACATTTACACTCAACCATTTAGTTTCAAAGTCACATTTGAATTTGAAATGTGATGTAGATATTTTAGTTTCATTTACACAATTTTTAATTGTTTGGAAATGCATTTTAAACATTTGTAGTGTGCTTGTGAAATTTAAAGGTATATTATATTAACTTGTTGTGAGATGTATGTTCAGCTCATATATTATGTATATTAATAACATTTTCTTATTTTTGTGGTTGCAATAACATGTGCAATTACTTTTTTTTAGTTATAGTCTTATAGTACAAGTTTTTTTGCTATGTTAAGTCCATATGAACCATTGAACTTTTCCAACATGATTATATATTACATATAAATGGAATGGGCTAATTAACTCTGTGCATAGTTGAAAGCCATGTTGTTTTTTTATTGTAATGTAAATATTTCAACTGTAGGACAAATGTTTTTTTTTTACAAATTTTTGAAAATTACAAAATTGTCACTTTTTGAGAACCCTTGCACATTTTAAACTTTAAACCTGACACATATTGTTGATATTTAGTTTATAAGTGCAAATGCTTTTTCATTTAATAAAGCTTTCGCTAACCTAAATTTTGATATCAATATCTGTCTTCTGAGTTAAATGGCTGATTTTTTGCATATTTTTTTTAAGTTACAAAATTCATGATTTTTTCCTCAATTTTTGATTTTTTTCAAAAACAATGCAAAGCCATTTTCATGTTAATAAATTTTGATGATCGATGTATTTTATATTTATGAAAAAAATTGAGTTTATTCTCTATGTACATATGGTTGAAATGAAAGTGACTAAGTAAGTTTAAGTGATATTATTTTCAGATATAGCTTTTCAAAAACGGCACTTTTTAGGGTTACGAAAAAAATTTTAAAAACTGAAATTCAAATGTTCATAACTTTATCATTTATGAAGATATATGAACAAATTTGGTGTCCACAGTCTTAGAATTGCTAGGTCTTTAAAATAAAACAATTATAAAAGCTGTGTGCCCATTTTGAAATTTCAGTTTGTGGTACCTAATATATGATATCACGCAGATGAGAGTCACTTATTCTCAGCTTCACACGGTTCTTCTTAAAATTTATAACTAAAACTGTCTGCTAACACAAGTATGTCAAGACAAAAAAGCTGAACATTTTCTTAGCAAATGTTCAGATATCTTTGAATCTCTCTTTATCCAGCAGAAGATAGTCATTGAGAGAAAGCTGTTGTCTGCAGCGACATTCACCATCAATTTACAACTCAGTGAGTTCCAGCTGCAGATTTCCTGTAGTATTATAAGGGTCCACAGAGAAAGGTGAAGACAAAAACATGATTTCCAATTCAATAGTTTCAAAGTCCTGAAAACGTCTTTAAAATTCATCAGCCAGGCATGTGATATCTGCTATATACCTCTGCATTTGCTCATTGAAGCTTCTTTCTAGAAAACTTGTCATGATTTCCTGTAGTGAGGGGAAATGCGTGGTATTAGACTGCATTTGAAACAGGTGCCTTTGAAAAACTTGCAGCTTGTTCCAAAAGGCCTTTATATGTGAATATAATTTGCTAACCACAGCATTGTGACCTTGCCCAATTTGTGTTAAGAGCATTTGGATCCAGTCACATCGTCTAAAAATGCTAAATCTGCCAGCCAAGCATGCAGTATCAGATAGTTCTTAACATCCATGAATAGCCCAATTTCTTTTTTAAAGTTAATAGAAGCGCTCAAGTGCTGCCCCCACACTGAACCATCTTACATCCTTTTGATGCACAACATCTCCTCATTCTCCTTGGATGTGTAGAAAAAAACTGCTGAAACTGGTGGTGAAGCAGGACTTTAAAGCGAAAAGAATTGGTATATTTTATAACTGAATTAATAGCATGATCACATCTAAGGTGTTTGGCACAAAGAACTTGTTGGTTAATGATACGGTGAAGTTTAAAATCTTTTCCGCTCTCTTCACTGATTTTGTTACAGTTACAGACAAGTCATGTTGCTAGTCTATTATGCTAGTCATGGATACAGCACCATCAGTAATAATATCAGAGATTTTTTCACATTATATAGTTATAGTTAAATGACAGCAGAACAAACAGAAGCAAATCAATCTTTTACCCTTGTTTGGTCTTTAAGACTCTCAAGGTCAAGTAATTCTCCATTCACACACAACACATGTCATTATTAACTCCTCTTTAAAAAAAAAAAATTTAAAAAAAATTAAATTACAAAAAAAGAGTTGGGCATTTTCAGTTTCATCAGTTTTATCACAGGCTACTGAAAAAATATCATTTTGCTGATTAAAAATGACGTCATTGAATTTTTAAGTATGCCATAATTGGGTTTTTTAACATCCATTTCCATGTTGTTAAAAATAAAACACTTTCCATTTTCGCCATCATTTGACGAACTCAAAACAGCACTAAAATTTAGCCTTTCTTATAGATATAATTACATTACAGAAATAATACTTCAGTCAATTAATTATTTCAGATGAAGCAGCGGGCCAGTTAAAATTGCTTCGCAGACCAGTTTTGGCCCACAGGCCGGAAATTTGACACCCCTGCTGTATTGCATACTTAATGGAACAACCACAGTTTTATATCATTTTGAAAATATTATTTCTGAAATGGATTTGTAGCAATAGGAATATAGGGAATCAAAATTTAAAAAAATAACTAATATCAATAAGACTAAATCCAAGAAAAAAACAAAGGGTATCTGGGCATATGTGCTCTGAACACTCTTAAAGTATGGGAATGAAGCGTGGACCAAGTATGCCAGTCATAAACATAAACTCAGAAGTGTCAGCCAAAAGTATATTTGCATAATAAATCAGATGATTTGGAGCATGGAAACAGTGAAGGCATGTTCTACGGTTTTAGTCATTTAAGTATTCTGCAAATGGAATAGGAGTAAAGCCAACACTGATGTATAAATGGGAGATAATCTATGAGGCCCATTTCATTTTGAAAATGGTAGCTTATAAGCCAATCAAGTAGATGGAAGATGAATAATAATTATTCCAATGACAGAAGGATGCAAATACATTACTTAAATATTTATAACAGTTAAGTTGTCCACATCAAAGCTCGTTGACATGACAAGGTTATTTTCAATTAACACTCATTTGAATGTTATTTAAATTAAGAACTAATTATTTGTTATTTTTGTTTTCCTTTTAAGGATTTATCAACATATATATTAATAGGTCTTATTATCATTTCCTCTTTAATGAAATTAATTATCAAACAATTATTTTTCTGTTAAAGCTTTATTTTCTTTTCATGTCTGAATAAAAAACAAGATTTTATAATTTTTTTGAAAACAGTCATTCTTAAATAGTTAGTTATTTCCTCTCGGGCCGAAGACGGCGCATAGGGTAGAAGTCATGGATTTCCATTTGCGACGAGTATTCTTAAATACTATTTTTAAAATGGATTTAGAGTTAAAATATAAATATTAGGGCTGCGGAAATCAACTATTAATTTCTCGATTAATTGTTTAAAAAATTTATTGATTAAAATAATTTTAATCGATAAAAATTGTATTATAATTATTATTTAAGAACCTATTTATAATATTTTTTTCTTCAATTTATTAAAAAATAATTAACTTTTAATGCCTCAAAGTGTGGTAATACGCACCTTGTTTGTAATGCCAAAGTATAGTAATGCCCACCTAAATTGTTAAAAGCTTAAATGAGTAATATTCCCTAATCAAATGGTGAAGCATAGACAAAATATGAAATCTTACTTGAGGGTAGATAAAGCCAGCTCTAAAGAGTTCTGTAATGAAAACTCTCCTTGACAAGCTTGCGAGGACAGTGTTTCTAATGCCTTTATGTGTCGCCTAGGATTGCCTGTGCATTGAATAAGAGATATTTTTTTAAAAAACATTATCATTGTTACCAAAATCATACCTCTCGCAGAAGAATTTTTAAATTTGCTTTTTGGCCTAAAGCTAAATAAAATAGGAAAAGAGTTCACCTCCAAGTTCTGTTACTTTTTCAGTACGCTTATTCCTTGAAATTAGTAATCCAAGTTGACTGATGGGATTCTGATCAAAATACTCTTCAACAAAAAATTCCAAGAGCTGGTTAGAAATAAAAAGAGTTCATCATTGAAATTGAAAAAAGATATTATACACTAGTTTCAAAATTAATTCATTAAAAATTTGCAATTTAATACAAATTACTTTCCTTAGAAACGGCTCAAGAGCCAGAGGCTACTCATAAATTAGATTATATCAAACATAATAAACCATTTTTTCACATAGCAAGGCCTATGTTATTGAGTCGCAGCACACAACATACTTGTTCCAAATCTAACATTTAAATACAGTGGATGTAATAAAATTGAAAAGTCAACTAGTCATGGTCTAGTTATAATTAATTTAGTTTAATTTTTAAATATTTAAAAAAGGATTCCAAAATATTCATATAAAAATGTCTGGAATAATTGTCCACTAAGATTTAAACAATGTTGATTTGAAGAGTTTATTTACAATAAAAACTAACCATTTTAAGCAGAAAAAATATAAAAATTATATTTTTGGTTTACACTCAACAATACCTTAAGTGTTGCTATTAACCTTGTAGGCTTAAGGTCTTGATCGGACATAGCTGATGATGCATCAATAACGATGAAAAGGTGACGCATCTATAAAGATTCGGGGGAGGGGGGGGGGGGGGGGGGGTTGTCATTAATACTTACTTAATTTTAAAAATGTCAGAGATATGAACATAATTTATATTAACAATAGAGATCATTACAGTGTGTTCAACTTTGACATTGCTTACCATCCCCAGTCTGACATTTGTGACACGATCCTGGAGTAGCCTTCGTTTGGCTCTGTGAAGGATGTCATCTACACTGGCCTTTAAGGATCCAGATTCATCTTCATGCAACTCTTCCCTATCATAAAACAAGAAAAAAGCCTTAAAGCAGCTGTAATTGAAAGTAGATTAATAATTATTCAAATTGATTTATCAAAGTGATTTTAAAATTTAAAGAATATAAATTAAATGCACAGATAATAATAAATCACTACAGTTTATTTACCATGCTCATTTCATATTTCAAACTACACTCATGATGATTGTTAAAATATAAAATCATCCAGAGACAAAATGAGAAAGAAATTGCAGAATGATGAGTAAATTTCCACTAAAATAGATGTAGATCTTTAAGTTTTAATTCAGATTCATTATCAAAGCATAGATAACTGAAATATATCCCAAAATTTATAGTCCTTTTTTTAAACATTAAAATTATATGGCAATATAGAATTAATTAATTAATACAGTTTACTATTACAAACCATGTTTTTTCATATTCTGTCTCCCATCTGTAACCTTTGTCATCTTCATCCCCCATTGTGAAATGCTATTTATCCCTGAAGCAAGTGTACAACAGATTCTGTTCAGTGCAAGAGAAGTGCAGCTATTTGTCACCTCAAACTGTTGATATCATGACTCTTAATGACTGTGATTTTAATGAAATTTAAAGTTAAGTTAAGAAAACTTAATCTGAAACAGTACAAATTAAGTAAATGTAATTGTATGTACTTCATGACTAAGAGTCTATGAGTGCAATTATGAGACACATGAATATATGTTGGTGAAATTGAAATATTAGTTTCAAACTATGACTGGGTACTGGGGCGGGGCCCTTAATTATTAATACAAAGTGTCTGCTGCTACGACAAAGTAACGGCAGACAACCCGACGGGATGTTGCTGGTGCTACAACATGTCGTAACGCCAGCAACATTTCGTCGGATCGTCTGCTGTTATGACATGTCGTAAACAATTTGCTGTATTTCAATTATGCTAATGGGGGCCGCGGTGGTCGAGTGGCAAGCACGCTCGACTGTCGTTCCGATGGTCACGAGTTCTAATCCATGGGAAGCCAGGGACTTGTTCCCGAGGCCTAGGGCGTCCCCGAGTTCCACCCAGCTCCAAATGGGTGAAAAGCGGGGGGGTAATGCGTGGAACCCTTAGCCGTGGCATGTGAACGCTGCATCACTTGCCAAAGAAACTGCTGCCTTGCAGATGGTCTTGACTGACCAAAGGCTATGGAAGCAAATCCAGAAAATACAGCAGGCTGAAGTCGGAGACCACGGGCCAATTGGCGCAAAACTCGTGGCACGCAAAACTCAATATTCAATATTGAGAACGAAGAAGAAGAAGAATTATGCTAATACTAAACTATAGTTCTCATAATAAAATATCATGATTACTAGATAAGCCTATTAGGGTTTTAAAAAATCTAGATCGATTCATTAAATGAATAACACTTATAAATTTTAAAAAATATAGTTTCACAACAGCTTTGCTAGACGAAGTGATAGTCGGGTAAGTTTGAAAATGATATGACACTATTGATAGCGAGATCAAATTCTGCTGCCGTCATATTTTTTTTTAATTTCTTTTTTTTTAAAAAAAATCACAATGAGTGTGCTGATAATTGTAATTTTAGTTCTTCTTATTCTAAAAAGCAGATACGTTGAATAAATCTATTTAAATATATTTAGATTTTAGACTAGTTGTAACACTAGCCAAGCAAAAGTGTATTGGCTGGTGTTATGACATGTCGTAACGCTAGCAACATCCCGTCGGGTCGTCTGCTGCTACGACTACGACAGTCGTAAAAATGTGGTATGTGCTTACTTACAGTTATGACTAAAGCTGTATTTTAATTATGCTAATACTACTAATATATTTTTTTTCTTATGATTCGTGAGTTGACACTCAGTTGATTGGCATCACCAATGAAAAAGGTGAGGTGTGGTGAGTTTTTAAAAAAAATGACTAAAAATATTTTTTTTCTTATGATTCACGAGTTGACACTCAGTTGATCGGCATCACCAACGAAAAAAGTGAGGTGTGAGTTTTTTTTAAAAATGACTATAAACCATCACTGTTACTTAATTGTTTGGATGTTTGGAATATATATTTGAAAAATTCTCTGAATTGAAGGCATAGCGAAAAAGGGCTGAACGCAAGCGGGAAGTGGGATTTGATGCCATTGTCAGACGAAGGAGGCAAAAACTTCATGAACCTCTCATTGGTTCTCAAAATATTAGGATATGGAAAATACGAACAGGTGGTTAACTGGTATCTCTTTGAACGGTAAAACGGTCCTCAAAAACGAGCGGTCTTAACATCCTTAGTCCAAACCTCGATGGTGGCGCTTTTTTTTTAAAAATAATAAAGCACAATGAGCGTGATTGCAATTGTAATTTTTGTTCTTATTCTGAAAAGCACATACGTTGATTAAATCTTAGGGGTCTACCGATGTGCATTTTTGCCAAAAAGAAGTTTCTGATACTTATAATTATACTGATATGTTTACAAGTTCTAGATCATGACCTACATAGATGATATTTATAAACATTAAGTCTTAATGTTATTCAGACTATAAATAATTTAAGACATATGAATATTCTGAATATGACTCACAACAACACGAACTGTCCTTTTAAAATATGTACTTGACTTAAATAAATTAGGAACTCCTTTTAAACCTTCGGCTTCGGCTTACAATAATAATTGACAATAATTGTGAATTTTATTTTCAACATGGCCAACTTTTATGAAAATGAATGAATTGTTTCATTATACTATACTAGACTATACTATTACTATACAATAGACTATAGTCTATAGTAATAGACTATAGTCTATAGTAACTATATAAGTAGAAGACTATGCATACTTGTTACATACATTATTCCAATTATACATAGTGATAGTATTATAGTCTTATAGTATTATTATAGACTTCATAGTTCATATTCATAGACATGACATAAGTCATAAGTTGTCATAAGTCATAAGTCCATAAGTATAGTATAAGTAAGACATAAACAAAATATGAGAAAAAAAACAAATAGATCTTTAAATAAATTAATTATAATACGATAAATTAATTTAAATACAACCAAGATGAATTTATGGAAATAAAATTTGAGAGTTTAAAATTGCTCCTTGATAATTTACTGTACTATTATTGTCAATTTTGGCAGATCAAACGTTCTGAGACGTTCACTTTCGTTTCCTGTATGTAAGAAAAGTAATTTTATAAAGGTGGAGGATTTTTTAATGATTAAATGTTTTTCGCCTTTTTATATATTTATTTATTTTTTAGGTTTAAAGGTTAAAATACTTTTTTGTTAAACTACAGTAACAATAATCTTATATTATTATCTTATCTATCTGTTAAAGATGCGACTGAAGATGACTTAATACAACCCTCAGATAGACATAAAGATAAAAACACCTTTCTTATTCCATATGCAAGAACAAACACATACAAGTTTTCTTTCTTTCCGTCCGGTATTCGGGCGTGGAATGAGTTGCCTGAAGAAACCAGGAAAGCCAACACTTTATCATCATTTAAAACTCTAGTAAGAATACAGGACTAAACACAAACCATAGAAATACGTAGGACGCAATAATCTTCTGTACAGAAGGAGTGTCTATAACATATAAGATAGATAAGATAAGATGTCGACCGTAACGTCACGGTCATTCGACATACTTCGTTTTTACCGAAGATGCTCTTTCTCTACAGAAGTTCATTGTGTCCCACGCTTATCTGTGATTTGTATTTAGTAATCATTTACATTTCATCCAAAATTGTATTTGTTTACTTGAGTTTATTAATAGCATGTGGGGTAGGACTGCAATAGGGCTAGCAATTGTAAAAAAAAATGGTTAGATCTATAGTTAGAGAATTAGGTAGGCTATGGTGAGTCTGACAGAGACGTCACAAGACAACATATTAACATATGTATCGGCAAAATGCATTCTTCAGCGAACAGATAAAAACGATAAGTAATACAAAAACAAAATAATACTAGAAGCCATAAACCAAAGAAGAGTAATTAAGACATATTATTTGAACGAAAGTTGTTTACTGATGAATGGGGTGGTGAATATTAACATGTCAGACAGAACGACACATTCATTTTCATTCCATGTAATTTAAATGTGGTATAGGGATCCAATAAAACTGAAATGGTTTAGGCCTACATGTATTTTCAGAATTGACTGCTTGTCGTGTTTGTGCAGGAGAGAATAGCTGTAATCGACAGGTCATTCAAGCATATGTTATTTGGTATGTCTAAATCTAATGAAGTGTGTAGAGCTGTAGACAATTGATCTACATTTTAAATTGATTTACTAACCTATCATTATCGTTACTATATACAACAATAGTTAAAATTGTGACAATTTTTTAATAATTTATTTTGAATGTTAATAATTTTATTTATTAAATATTTATAGGGATGCGGACCATGGGCGTATATAGGGGGGCAGGGGGGTATTTGCCCCCCCCCTACATTTGAGAAAATGGTATAATTTTTTTAAACATAAAACTGAACTTAAGTCCCCGCAAGTTAATTACATTGAAGACGGTGTACACATATCAAAAATAAAAAAGAATTACATCTGCAATTATAACTGATTACATTATTGATTGTTATAAATAAAATTTCTGTCACATTTATAGCAAAAATACGCATGGGCGTATACAGGGAGGGGGGCAAAGCTATTCTTGTCCAACCGTTCACCTTCCAATATTCAATTTAGAAAATGAATAAGTGTCAAATTAGAAACAGTAGCCTCAGCTGTGTCTGGCTGGTGACTTGTACTGATGTACTCAATGCCAATGATAAGTCAGATGCTGCAGACGCCCCCAAATCTTCTAATAACGGCATTTCGGAATCCCGCGATTTCACTTCTTTTGGTTGCTTTTTTTAAAGCCTGTAAATAATTTTCTATCCATCTTTGGCAATCTTGCAGTTTATACACGTATATTATTTCAGAGCAAAATTTAATTTTCTTATGAGAACTTACGCTTTTGATTTATTAAATGCTTTAATATATGTTTTATTTTAGCTATTACAGCGCTACTTTGTGAGTCTTATTAATCTCTAAGACTTTTTGCGGCACTTATGTTATACTTTAACTCAAATTTAATTGAAAATTAAACCTGTAAAGCATTGTCAGTTAGGAGCAGTCCATAATTGACGTCACGCAATTTTGGCTGATTATTAATCGATTAATTGTTAATGATTTAGTTGATTAAAATATAAGAAAATATTTCTTTCTTTTTTTTAATTAATTTTTTTTAAAACTTACATACAACATACATAATTTTAAACTCGTATTATTATTATTTATTTAGAAGTGCATGTGGCATACGTAAACAAAAAGGGTTTTCTTCCTTATTTCTTGCATAGCAGAACGAATTTGCTGTTACATCACAAAGACACAATTTGAAAGCCACGGAATTACTGCGACTTAACCGATTTCGCGTAAAAATGAATCGCAACTTAATTAACGTGATCTATATATGCGTTATAAAATTATAAATTATCCCCC
>MUZC01004671.1:1030785-1041556 GCA_002072015.1 Radix auricularia | reverse complement strand
GGGGGGATTACGAAAAAATAAGTTCGCAGACTCCTGCCGCGAGTGAAAGAAACTGAGGTTACATAACAAAAGATTTGATGTCAACATCAAACGACGCAGGGTTACAATTTCCTATGTTCTCTTGTGAATTCTCAAACTTAATAATTATAATTATATTTTCGTGTCTTGTTAACTTACGCCAACCGGCGTCTGATAGCCTATTGACCGGGACTTTGAGAAGCATTGAATTTTTTTTAAAAAAAGTCATTAAATAAATTTTAAGTGACCAAATATTTCAGTGGAAGTTTTATTTAAAGTTACCCTTTCGATGTGACGTCACATTTCTTCAACCCCCCTCCCTCCCCCACGTCACGCATCGTCACAAAAGTGAAATGTATTATCTTAGATATACAGACGCCCCTTCTATGCAGAAGATAATTGCGTCCACAGACCATGAGAGATGATCTGTTGGCAAGTGATGCAGCGGTCACAGGCCACGGCTATAGGGGTTCCACGCATTACCCCAGCCGCCTAACTATTGTCTAGTTAGGTACCCATTCGGAGCTGGGTGACTCGGGGACTCCTCAGGCCCCGAGAACAAATCCTCACTTTCGTGTGGATTCGAACTCGTGACCATCAGTGTGACAGTCGAGAGCGCTACCTCTCGACCACCACGTCCCGTAATAATAATATTATTTATCGGCCGCTATTTTAAAAAAATATATATTTTGACTTCCATAATTTTAAAGTGATGATTCGATTAGTCGTTAAAAATAATTTAATCGTTAAAATTCTTACGAGTAATCGAGAAATTAATAGTTAATTTCCGCAGCCTACTTTTAATCACACAAATTATTATCAATTATCATAAAACAATAAATATTCATGGCTATCATATTCATCTATAACTTTACTAGTTTCGTGAGTTTAGCAATTATCAGAAGAGGAGATTCGTAAATTATAATGAAATGGAAATTTAGTCTGATATTAATTTTCCTATTTTAAAAAGACGCAACTGTTGGTGTCTGACTCTGACTCATAAATTATTTCGAGTCCGTGTTGCCACATAGTCATTCTCATAATTCTCTCATCTTGTTGTATCTGCCCACATTCATTTATTTCCGTCAACAAAGATGGCGTACTGGTTTCATAGAAATCCTCTAAAAGCAACAGCTTCTGTAAATTATGAATTGCACGGAGTTTCAACAAATGACGCTACTAGGAAAATATTCAGGTAGAATCATACATTTTTCTCTCCCCCCCCCCGTTTTTTTTTAATGAAAAAGATTGTATAGAAAATATGTTACTTTGAGTTTGAGTGAGTCGTAAGTAAGTCAAGTCCAAGTCAAGTACTAAACTTTATTATTTATTAGTCTAAACTTTAGTAACCAGTTTAAACAGTACAGTAGTCAGTTGTACAGTCAATGTCAGTAAAAAAAAAGTACTGTTACTATACTGAATGTACTGTTGCTAGTATGACTCAGTATGAGTATTAATTAGAATTACATTTACTTTTATAATCATATTGATCATGTAACTTATAACTTATAACTATTATTGGTAGTAGTAGTATAATTACTATTAGTAATTAGGGGCCATCCATTAAATGATGTCACGCACCGAGGGGAGAAGGGGGTCCACACATGACACATGTGTGTTGGGGGGAGGGGGTTTTGAGAAATGTGACGTCACATCAAAATTTTCAAAATAAAAGTTCCTCTTAAATATTTGTTTTCATACAATTTATTTTATGACATTTTACTTGGCTTTACGTGTTTCCGTGTGTTACGATATCAGAGTGCAGCCTTACTCTAAAAACATACTTAAATGACAAAGAAGTGATTTGGTACATGCTCTTTTTCAAATAGAAACACAGCTTTTATGGGGAGTAAAGCTTCTCTGACGTCATTTGGGAGGAAGGTCTAAGTTTTTCTTGGTAGAGGGGAGGGAAAGTGAAAAATCATCTAAAATCGTGCGACATTTAGAATATTAGTGCTATAAGTCTTATCTGAATCATTGATTTTAAATTATAGCTGTTAAAGTTAAAAGTAAGGTTGTTAAGACCGCTCGTTTTTGAGGACCGGCTAACCATTCAAAAAAAGACCGGTTAACCGCTCGTCCTTATATCCCTAATGTTTTGAGAACTAACAAGAGAATGTTGTCGCCTCGCGTCGTCTGATGGCATCAAAGCCCGCTTCCCCCCGCTTGCGTTCAGCTCTTTCCGCATTGCCCTCAATTCATAGCATTTTTTTTTAAATCCAAAAAATTAACTAAACAGTGATGGTTAATTGTCTTTTTTATATTTTATTTTGAGGACTCGTAGTTCACCGGTCTAAATAAGAGGACAGGTTCAATCGTTCTTTAAAATTAGCGAAGTATTTTTCATTAGTTTCAAAAACCAACGCCTCGCCCCGTCCGTTGTGGGTCTAAATAAGAGGACAGGTTCAATCGTTCGTTAAAGTTAGCGAGGTATTTTTCATTAGTTTAAAAAACCAACGCCTGGCCCCGTCCGTTTTGACGTCATGTTTACCTCTCTTGTGTGTGATGCCGGTCAACTCGCGTATTAAAATTAATAATTTAAATATAATAAAATTATAAAGCTACGGAGTAAACAATGATGATAAAATGGAATTTATTTTTTTAAAAAAACATTATTTTTCAATCGTCAACTCGCCAGAATAATTGAATTTTGCGATTCACACGTTCACCCTCCCCGTTTTTTACTGTTCAAATAGGGTTTGAGCTACACTCGCCGTACTATTAATGTGGTAAACAAATGCCTTAGATAGACAGGAAAACTGTCACTAAAAGACCGAACTCGAATTTGTGGGTCGATTAATCGCCCGGTATCTTTGCTACGTCTTTCAAATACCTCTCGTAATATAGGTACATGTACTTCACTAAGCGGCGTGCGCCAATACGTTTTTTGAATGCTTGAAATGGACTATAAACCGGTGATCAGAAAATACGGATAGGTCACGGGGTCATATGCTTTTATAGCTTTCTTTGTCTTTATAAGAAACAGACTATAATAAATATAAATAGAAACAGCCTCGGCCTTGACCGTTGTTGACATCAAACACGCACTGTTAGTAACTTGTACTATTAGTTGTGAACTTCAGTGAAGCAAGGCTATAACACGGCATGTACACACGCTTACAGCTTGGAGACTGAAGGTTTGATTAGTTTGAATACCAACCTAGGCTACTTGTCAGCTGGATCGTGGTATAGCTTTTACTCACCGTGACAAAGCGAGAGGGAGAGGCGCGTTACAGCTTGTGTTGTTTTTTTTTTCACTACGTTACCGCTAGTGTTTTTTTTTTGTTTGTTTGTTGCTGTTGTTTTCTTTTCGGTTACACGGTCCTGCGGTCCTGAATAAAGATGACCGATCCTGATCTGAGGACCGGTTAACCGGCTAACCGGTTAACCGTTAACAAGCTTAGTTAAAAGTTAGCATCCTAATAATTAATTTGAATGCTGCCAAAACAATAATAATCAATAAGGTGTCTTTTTTAAAAATAAGTAAATTACTGTAAAATAGACCTAGTGTTTAGTCATGTCATAGACTTAGAGTCTATAGTCTGTAGTGCCATACTGCGGCACAGTCTTCTTCTTGTCAGATCAGCAATGAATATAAAATTGTCACTTATGATTTAGCCCTACCTGTACCTAAAAACAAAAACAGCAACAAAAAAACTTTTCAGTCGCATCAGAAACAAAAAGAATCAGTTATTTAACTTTACTTTTACTTAAACTAAGACCCTTTTCACTGTGGCCATTATATAATAATAAGTATATTATTTAATACCACAGTGACAAGGTCAATTATGTAATGTGTACTGTAAAGATTATATAGACTTTTACTTTGTTGTCACTAATGATTCTGACATGTCAGTAGTTATACACAAGAGTCATATATGATATAATTATAGGACTATGGCTATTCAAAAAAGGTATTATCAAGAATTCAACCTTGGTCTTAGTTTATTTTTTTCACCTGTCTTCACTTCTTTCTTTTAATGACTGTTTGTCACTAATAGTTATAAAATTGTTATCTATTCAGTACTTATTTCAAATATTTTAAATTGTGTAGTCACTGTCCTTACATTTTGCAATATTTTTCTTTCCAAGTTATCTTGTATCTTAGGTTCAATTTTTGGTTTTTAGGGAGGGGAAAGGTTATAAGTCACTACTATAACTAAAGGCATAATCTGAAAAATGAAATTTAATTAGGGATTTACTGATATTCATGAGCTGCTGGATAGCAAAGTCAATAGTGCGCTCACCTCACAAGTTGAGGGGCGTGGATCGAGCCCACTCAAAGCCACAATAAGAATGATGAATGACGAACGTTAACAAAGTCCTCCGCTGACGTGGAAGGGAAACGGGGCACCCACCAGGTCTACCAAGCCCCTAGTAAATTCTAATAGAATCATTAAGAACACCCTATGACCATTGGTTATGCGACTTACTTACTACTGATATATCGCCCAGCCAATATATTGACACCGATATCAGGATATCGGCAATATCAGTATCGGTAACAAGTAAAGGTACCGATATCGACGTCACCAATATTTTATAATAAGTAAAATTTTAACCAAAAAAAATTCAGGAAAAAAATTATTATTATTTAGATTTATAAAATATATCGATCCCGATAACAGTATTGAAAGAACATAAAGAGTCCTAGTATTAATATGTACAGCCACTATACAGCGTGCCATGTGCTATGATATTGTTTAGGTATCTGTCAATTTTGGCATACTCTGAAATACTGTGAAACTGATGCCGAGTTTACTGTAATTGCCCTAAAATACTCTAATGGCAAAGATGCATTTCCTTTCGTATGGAACAACAAAATATACCGCTTACAGACTTGTTGTCATTGGCAACCATTCATCCTTTAACCTCACTTTATCTTATCTTATCTATACAGACACTCCTTCTATACAGAAGATAATTGCGTCCACAGACCATGACGGATGATGTGTTGGCAAGCTGTTGACATGCCACGGCTATGAGGGTTCCACGCATTACCCAGCCACCTAACTAGTGTTAGGTACCCATTCAGGGCTGGGTGACTCAGGGACGCCCTAGGCCCCGGGAACAAATCCTTGCCTTCACATGGATTCAAACCCGTAACCATTGGTACGCCAGTCAAGCACGCTGCCCCTCGACCATCATGTCCCATTTTCACTCTATCACTATTGCTTTGTTCCCATTGCTTCATTCATAAAAGGTGGCAGTTTGCAAAAACCATTTAACTATTGGTTAGAACTAATTATGAGTAAAAGTTAAAATTCAAAAGGAGTTCCTAATTTTATTTGTAAATTTTTTTATAGACCAGTTCCTTCCTCATGAGTCATATGTAGTTCATGATAGAGGTGTGAACTGGAACTTATAAACACTTCAGAAACTTCTTTTAAAGATAAATTTTACTGCTTATACAAAGTTAAGTGAGTTATTTATAAAGAATACTTTTTTTTTTATATAAAGAAATAATAATTTTATTTACAGCAGTGACCCTGAAAATACAATCATTAAAACGAGGGAAAAAATGCGGGTCAGAAACAGCTGAAATGAGGTCACAAAATAATGAGATAAATGCCTACAGGATTGGGCAAATTGAATCACACTTTAAAAATTCATAACTTTAAAACTACAGATCCTAAGAATATAACGTTGGCCATTCACATAATGTAACATCCACTTATAATTAAAATAAGTTGTAAGATTTGTTTCCCAATTTTTCCCTATGTCTTAACTAAACCAGTAGCATAACATATAAAATATAAATAATTACAATTGATAAATTTAAGAATGATGTCATCAAGTATTACCGCTGATTTTGTCCCTAAAAATACTAATATTGACATTCATATCAGCAAATAAAATATCGGTATCAGCAATATCGGCAAAAATGCACATCGGTAGACCCCTAAATTAAATTTTTTATTTTTACTTTCAACATAAGGGCATATGTATTCATTATGAAGTTTAAAATACTTTCTTAAGGATTATCACTTTTGAAAAATTGGAAAAACACATTCTATCTAAATAGATATTTATCTACTTCTATTTCTGAAGGGCCCACATAGCCCACAATAATTACCCTAATCATTATGGCTTCTGTGAATGCTGAAGTTTTGTCAATACATCTGTGAAGATTATACTTGTCAGTTTTTCATTATGTTAATTGTAAATATTAACTGTTTTGTCTGTGTATGGTTTTTATTTGATAAAACTAAAGATCTTAATAGACCATTTGGGTATTAAAAGTAAAATAATTTGTAATGTATCAGTTAAATAATTTCCTCATGAGTCATCTTTTTTGTTCTGCATTTTTTTGTTTTTCTAATTTTAGTGACCTTAGGATGTCAAGAACAAAACTACTAGAATTGTTGACTGATCCAGGTCAGGCCAGGGATGTGGTGGACAAAGCTCATGCAGAGTATTTAGGTCTCTTACAGGGAATGTGCACCCCAATAGATCCAAGTGAGCCAGAAAACAAGCTGCGTAAGCTCATAAAATATAAATGGACTAATACTCTGCTTGGAAATATACCTGTGTAAGTTTATGTTTGTTTCATGTAATCTTTCAATGTAAAGATAAAGAGTATTATTTAATTTAAGAGCAGAACTTTTTAATTACGGCTAAACAAGACTTAAAATATTTAGCTTCTTATTAACCCCCCAAAAACTTGAACATATAAAATTATTTTATTCACTAATATTTTTGTATTTTTTTTAATATAAAATATAAACCTCTGTATCTTAGGCTTACACATTATTAAATGCTTCCTCAGGGAATACACAGATACTGTTTTTGAATACTTCTCAATGTTGTTCAATGTAGCTCTGTGGTTTACAAAGCATGCTGCAAAAATTGCTGCTAAAGAAGAGTAAGTTGCACTGCGGTCAATTACACTGAAGTGTTGTTTAGGCTAAAAAAAATAATTTTACATTGATTTGAACTAAAAAGCTCGTCATGCCTTATATTAGTACCATTACATAATTTTATATTTAGTAATGTGCCTAATGCGCTCCCATGTGTATGAATCATGTCTAATAATTTACTCTCTTTTTGAATTCCAGCCCAGACATGGAAGAGGCAAAAGAAATACACAAATGCTTGAGAACAGCAGCTGGCATATTTAAATTTTGCAAGGTCATTTTTAAAAAAAATGTTGTGTTACCTTTGTTTTAAAAAAAATTAATTAATTATTTTAAGATTTTTATTTGATATTCAATTATTAAAAAAAAAAAAAACAATTTCAGTAAATTTTCCAAGTTTTCATCCAGATGTAATACATTTTGGTACACAGAAGACCAGCTTACTTATACACAATTATCAAGTGCCTGAGTCAATAAAATTAATATTTAGATGGATAGGACATTTTTATAAATTTAAATAAAGTGGAAGAAATAGGCAACATAACTGTAGACGAGATAGGTATGCATTCACTCCTTAGAAACCCAAAAATAAACAAATCTACTGGACCAGATGAATTGCCTGCCAGGTTATTAAAAGAACTAAGCAATGAACTGTCCCCAATCCTTGTAGTTCTTTTGCAAGCCTCTCTAAACCAGGGTAAAGTACCTCAGGATTGGAAATTAGCAAACATAACTCCCCTCTTTAAGAAAGGTGATCAATCAGATCCTGGTAATTACAGACCTGAATCACTTACTAATATCACCTGCAAATTACTAGAACAATTAATTTATTGTAGAATAATTAATCACCTAGACAAAAATAAATGCCCACATCAACACAGCGTTAGAAAAAAACAGATCACGTGAAACGCAATTAATAGGTTTAATAGATGATGATCTGTCAAAAAGCTTTAAAAAATAATTAGCAAATACATACAATATTACTAGACTTCTCAAAAGCATTTGACAAAGTTTATCACTTAAGTTTACTATAAAAAAAATTACTTAACTACTTTGGAATCTCAGGACTCTTCACTGGATCCAAGACTTCATTTTAGGTAGGGAGCAAACTTTAATAATTAATGGATCTAAATCTGCACCATAAAGGTTAACTCAGGAGTTCCACAAGGAACTGTGCTAGGTCCCTTACTCTTTCTAATTTATATAAATGATTTACCCTACAACATCTTAACAGGAACAAAAGTTAGGTTACTTGCAGCTGATCGCATAATCTATATAACAATTAAATCAGAACAAGATGGCAACATTTTACAAAAGTACTTGGATGAATTAATAATATGGGAAACTAACTGGAGTATGTCTTTCCAACTGAAAAATGTCTACTGTTAAGAGTAACAAAGAAAAAGAAACATAAATTCAAAATATTTCATTCAAGGAAACTAAAAAGAACTAACCCAAAGTAATGATGCAAAATACTTTGGACTTAGGAGTAATAATAAATGAGAAACTATCATGGAATCCCCATGTCAATGAAGTTATTAAAAATTCAAACAAAACCTTAGGCTTTATAATAAGGAACTTTTACAAATGTAATAGAGATATAAAACTAAAATGTTACCTCTCATTGGTGAGACCTGTTCTAGAATATGCATCTTCTGTATGGGTCCCATCCACCAAAGAAAACATTGATAAACTAGAACAAATAGCTGCCAGATTCATTACTGGAAAATATTCAAAACTGACACAAATAACACCATCAATTAAATCATTAAACCAGAAACACTATAAAGTAGTTATTATACATAAAGCAATTAATAAAAATTTAGAAATACAACACAGAGAAAACTAAATACAACCCTCAGATAGACATAAAGATAAAAACATTTTCTTATTCTGTATGCAAGAACAAACACATACAAGTTTTAAGAATGCAGGAGTAGTCACAAACCATGGATAAGTGTAGGACGCAATAATTTTCTGTATAGAGAGAGTGTCTGTATCAGCCTTGATAGTACAGCCAGTCTTTTACTCAAAAAATTCTCCGCCCCCCACCCCTTTCAACCACCCGCTTCCTCCAAATGCTATCATACTCACCTGATCTGCTGTTCACCAGGTGATCACTGCACAAAGATTCATCTCAATAAAAGTGTCCCCTGTCTACAAAAAAAAATTATGTTGCAAGCTTATTACAGACAAAATCCCCATGAATTATTGAGTAGAAGGTCTTTAATATCTGATTGGGTAATATTTTTCAGGATGATTTGAAAGCAAAACTATTTGACACACCATCTGAGGGTGCACATGATACAGATTCCAGAGTGCTTGATGCTTATATTCACCAGTGCACGGCAGAGGCTCAAGAAAGTAAAAGTTTTTAAGATGTTTTTGATAATTTTATATAGTTTTCAAAATATGGGCCATTGTAAAAAAAATTAAAAATAGTAGAAAATTTCATTTTTGCACTATACAAGTTGGTAAAACACTTTTTTCAATTTATTGTCTTAAAAGTATTAATTTTAAACTAAGGTTGTTAAGGATTAACCAGTCCTCAGGTCAGGACCGGTCCCATTTATTCAGAATACCAGAGGAGCCAATACGCGAGCGACCGTGATATAAAGCGTTTTCTTAATATTCCGGTATTTAAATATAAAAATACATGTTATCACTGATAGTGGAGTCCAGTTTGTGAACGATTTTTTTTACAAAATTCGCTTAGTTGACGAAGCATAGTACCAGAACTAATACACAGTGAGGCAATGTCAAAATGTGAACAACCGTCAAGGCAGTGAGCATTACTTTTTATATTACAAGAGGAACGGTACACCTTATAAGACAGTTTTCCTAGTAAGTACGTGCACGCCACATTCATATAATATTTCACGTTTTCTAAAGGCTAATTATGTGTGCTTATGTGCTTGTGTTTATTTTATTTGATACACACTCTATTTCAGGGGCGGATTAAGACTGCACGGGGCCCCGGGCTGCAATCAGCGTCTCTTTAAATAAAATGATTGTTAACAGCTAACAATAACACATATAGTAAATGAGAGTCTAACATCTGGTACTTTTCCAATGTTATGTAAATCTGCTGTAATAAAACCCTTGCTGAAAAAGCAAGGGTTAGATCAAAATAATTTAAACAACTATCGACCAGTATCCAATATTTCATTTGTGTCTAAGGTCATTGAAAAGATTGTCTTAAAACAACTTTTTTCTTATCTTAACGACAACACTCTTCTAAGTCCCAATCAGTCGGCCTACAGACCTTCTCACAGCACAGAGACCACCCTGTAGACAGTGGGAAAATCTATATATTGGTCCTCTTAGATCTTAGTGCTGCTTTTTACACCGTCGACCATCAAACATTGCTAAAAACCCTGCAAAATTTTTTTGGGATTTCTGGCTCAGTTCTGGCTTGGTTTCAATCAGACATATCTAGCAGATCACAGGTGGTATCAGTAGATGGCTGTATCTCTTACAGAGCTGACTTGGTTTATGGTGTGCCTCAAGGCTCCTTTTTGGGTCCGGCACTTTTCGTGCTGTATACAAGGCCACTACTTCTACTGCTCGAAAAGCATTCAGTTAAAAGCCAATCATTTGCAGATGATACTCAACTTTACACTCACACTGATCCCTCTGATATTGACTTCACTGTCCAACTGATGCAGGAGTGCATTGGTGAGGTAAAGTCTTGGATGACTTTAAGCAAGCTCAAACTGAATGATAATAAGACAGAAGCACCGCTATTCTGTAACGATAAATCACGCAATACTTTGACTCTTCCGAATTCTATTCGGTGGCTAGTTCTGATATACTGTTCACAACATCGACTAGGAATCTTGGCTACATTATTTCTGACAACATGTCTACCAACAACTTCATCAATCACATCTGTC
>MUZC01004671.1:997708-1030722 GCA_002072015.1 Radix auricularia | reverse complement strand
GTCTACTCACCAAGTCGTCAGCTACGCTCTTCTGCAGATACACGCATTCTCTGTGTTCCTAAGACAAGAACTAAAACATTTGGCGAAAGGTCATTCTCTTTTTGTGCAGCCAAACAATGGAATTCTCTTCCATTACACATCTGTAGTATTTCAACTGCTAAGTCATTCAAGACTGCACTTAAGACACATCTTTTCAAAATTTATTTTGAAAATTAATGAAACAACATTTCTTTAAATGATTAACGTAGCTGATGTATAACGTATTGTCATTTATGTAGTTAGTATGATATGAATGTTTCTTTAATTAATATATGCATTGTTATCTCCATGTAAAGCGCTGTGAGCCCTGCTCCTTGCTGGGATACAGCGCTATATAAATTATCATTTTATTATTTTATTATTATTATTAATATAAGACTGTAACTAAATATTAATAATGGGAAAAAAGAACACGAAGAAATAACTGTTTGAAGTGTTCGCCGTGTGTTACAATTGAGTGTGAAAAGAAAATGTTTATATTCCACTGCTGGGAATCGAACCCGACACCGTTTGCATCACGAGCCTATACTCTCTCCATACGGCCAGCGGAGCTTGTCTAAACTTAGAAATTTTAAAAATATAAACTATAATTTATACTATGTTCTCTAAGTGAGCCAATTAAATCGTTTTTCGATTATTAAGACTATCAGGTCTGAATCGCGATCAGTTGTAGAGATAACATTTATAAATTTATTTAATTTATTATATTTTCAAGGGTTTGTGCAAACATTTGTACACTTTAAAATTATAAAATATAAAAAGTTGGGGGGCCCCAAAACCATTAGGGGCCCCTGGCTTTAGCCCGTTCAGCCCCCCCCCCCCTAAACCCGCCATAGCTCTATTTGTTGGTTCTCAAAAAAATCAAAAGAAAATAAGGAAAAATACGGACTGGACAGTAAAATTGTCTTTTTTTTAATGAATAAGATATTAATCATTACAATTTACTTCTTTGTTTAGAATATTTTTTTAAAAAATAAAAAGTTTTATTAATATTTTATTTTTTTGAAGTTGCTGTTTTCGCCGCAGCAATGCAGAGGTGAACACTAGCGTTGGTACATAACAGGTGTCAAATAAGACGACACGGGGTGAAAATTTGATGCATTCTCTTTTTAGTTCACAAAACAGTAAAAATACGGGCCGCCGGTTAACTGGTCTTATTTTGAACAGTTACCGGTCCTCACAAATGATGGGTCTTAACAACCTTATTTTAAACTGATTAAAACTATGAGAATTATTAAATGTTTTATGATACTTCAAAATTTCAGTTACCCTGGCAAGAGCAATAGAAATGAAACATAACGTCAACCTGGTATCAGCACTTGCCTATGAAACAGCAGAGATGTATCAGAAAGGGGGTAAAAATATGTTATGAGACACTGATATAGAGGACACATTAAAATATTATGTTTTTGTTTGTACCCTGGCTATTTTTGTTACATTAAAATGATTTATGTATGAACTGTACTTGTTAATTAGATTTTTAAAGAAATACAAGTAACTTTATTTTCATTTTCAAATTATAACCAAGTATAATTATCAATATTTTGACCATTCTCTTTTTTTGTTCTTCAGATGATGCACTTGCGAGTCTAGATCAAAAAGATGTTGGAAAATGGAGAAAATACTTCCAGCTGAAGAATAAATTTTACATGGCTTGTGTAGGTATTTAAAATATGTAGAATTAATTAAATTCAAATTGATGTGGCTAAAGCAACAGGTTATGTTTTTATTTTCCTGTCTTTGTGGCTACCTATTTTTGTTTTTACATTCTAGGCCCACAGTTATCATGGGGAAAACTTACTGAATCAGGACAAATGTGGTGAGGCTATTCGAGGCCTGAGAGAAAGTGTGGATTGTAAGATACGTTTTGGATAATTTAGAAAATAATTATTAGATTGTTTTGAAAATATTGCTTTTGTTTCACCAACTTCAAGATGAATTCTTTTTTTTTTTATAAATTACAAAAATGTACAGTGAAACAGATGTTTTAAGATCAATTTTTTTTCTTCATTTTTTAAAAGGTTATAGATTTTTTAAAATGATTTCTCGGCCCTCTCATTATTACATTGTAAAAATTTCAGTATATGGCAAGGCTGAACTACTGTGTAAGGATTACGCCACTGCCAAAGGTGTAGGGACCACAGCTAAACCACAGAACCATTTGTTCTTTAGAAAGTTGGGAGCTGTCATAAAAAGAACTTTGGATAAGTGCGAAAGAGAAAATGGTTTAATGTAAGTATGCATAGAAATGTTTTTCAAATACGTAAGAGGAATCAATCAATTTTTAAAAACTTAATACTCAGTACCAATGTTCCCTTTCAGCTGGGCAACTGCACAGATATCTGACCAATGCTGTGGAGCACTTTCAAATTACTGTGCAGCAATTACTGCGCAGCGAATTTTATAAAATTTTGCTCACAAATTGGATGCTGTGCAACTTTGCACACACTTTTATTACTTTGCACACGTAGAGGGAACATTGTTCTGTACCCAGTCTTTCAAGGGAACTAATTATGATTTTAAAATTTTTTAAATTTATATTTTGTACACCCTCATATAGCATTTATCTGCATTGTTGTTTTGCTGTTTCAAATTATATTTGTTAGTTTAAATAAGATACTTTGAATTTTTCTTCACCAAAAAAAAAATAATAAAAAAAAGATACCACCAGAAAATTGCACCTGATGCTCCATTGCTGGAACTGAAAGCAACCTACGGCTTGGTCAGCCCAGAGGACTACAAACCACCTGCCCTGAGCCAGCTGTGGTCCCTTGATGTTTACAAAAAATATGCTGCACCACCAGCAGGTGCCAAGCCTCCAGCAGAAAAGGTGAAGTTACTTCATTCAAGTTTTCTGTAAAAAAAATATCAGAATTTTTCCTTATTAGTTAGCAATGCAACTGATAATACAAAACTTGCTCTTTTTATTATGTTAAATATCCCGCCCTTGCTTATTTATTTTTTTTTCAACATTCTATCAAGGAATGACTTATAAATGTGACAATAAACTCAAACATTTTCTTTAGTTTTCCTACTATAATTAGTGTGTAAGTGTTTGTAAGGACATGCGGTTAAGAGTAGTGATGATATTATCTTAACTCTATTTTTCTCTGTTAACTCAATGCTTTTGTAGCCAAAGGGAAAAGATGAACAGCCAGCTGCTGCACCATTGCCATCTGTGAAAGAAAAAGAAGTTCCAATGTCTGATAAAGATCCCAAAAATAACAGTGGCTGTGCGGTATCATAAAATATTACCAATCAATTGCTGATGTACAGTCAAGTAAATTTAAACTATGCTGGGCTCTGCCATCTAGTGATCCTTATGACTTTTTATAATGTAGTACAGGGTTCGGCAAACTTTTTATTTCTTCAGAATACATAATGTTTCACAACGCCTAAGAAAATCATAGACTATTTAATTTCAAAATAATTGTTTCTATCTATACTGAGAATACAATTATAAATGTACAGGCACATATTAATTAGTGAAAATAAATTAATAAAATGCTCATTGCATCATGAAGGGATTGCTTTGAAACATTTTACATCAAACTTCATTAGAAATGGTGCTTTTTTTTTATGCTCATAGAGGTAACAAAATCTTTGTTCTTCAAGGTATTTTACTGCAAAAAGAAGCAACATTTTTAGCACCTCTGAAATATTTTGAGCATAAGCAGTAGCATCACCAGGAGATGCAGACCACTCCTGGTACATTCTCACAAGGGTTATTCGCCCCCAAAGGGGAGTTCCATAATGGGAAAATTAGGGCAGTGTCTGTCACCAAAACAGGAGAAGCATGGATTGCCTGACACAATGAGTTACTGAACCTGTGTGAGTTACTGAACCTGTGGCTGAGGTGACACCGTGAGTTAACCGAACCTGTGTGAGTTACTGAACCTGTGAATGAGGTGACACCGTGAGTTAACCGAACTTGTGTGAGTGATAACACTGAGCACAAGAACAGCTGCTCTGCTAAAACTAATTCAATTAAATGAGACACAAGCAACAGCTGCCTGGCTTCTATAGAACAACAAAGTCTTGAGTTTGTTTGACTATTTCATGCTCCCAGAATGCAGTATTGGCAGAATTATTTTGTCAAATATAAAAAGTAGGGCTGTGGAAATTATCGATAATTAATCTATTAAATATTTTAAATTTTAATCGATTAAAATTGGGTTAAAATTTAAGAAAATATTTCTAAAATATTTTTTCCATATAATTAATAATTTAAATTTCTTGTTACTTTACATTTTTTCCCTCATATTATTATTATTTAGAGGCGCATACGTAAACTTAAAGGTTTTTCTTCTTTACTTCTTGCATAGCAGAACAAATTAGCAGTGCTACGTCACAAAATTTAGGAACCAAAGAATAAACCCCAACTTAACTGATTTCACAAAATAATGAATCCCAACTTATAAAAATATAATTAATCAAAATTAATAGATTAATTTAAAAAAAAAAATTTTTTGTAATCAGTACCAGCCCTAATAAAAAGGCTTTCTATATTTTTATACATGTATTGAGCCCTAAATTACTCACAAGCTTTCCATTTCCCCAATGTGGAGTTTATTTACCCCAACTTGCAGTGATAACTGATATCACCCATATGGATGGAAATTTTACCATTGAAATATAACTTTTCTGTGCAATCAAAGAAACATTTTACATTTAGTCTTATGGTGATGATTCATAAAAAAAAAAAAAAANACTTTAAAATAACCTGTTTTATAAGGACAATGATATAAAAAAAAACATTGTTTTTAATTATCCAACAATAACAAAATTTAAATTCATACATTTTATATTGAACTACTTATATTTAAAATATATGTCCTAAAAATATTATATCTTTTAAATTAAATTAAATTGAATTAAATACTTAAGTTATGTGCATTTTTAAAAAGGCCATAAAATGGCTCAAAATGTGAAGGAAAACAGCCTAGTGAAAAAAGTGATTATGAGGTCTTAGAAAAAAATCAATAACTTTTGAACCGCTAGTGTTAAAAAGATGATTTTTATCTTTTTGTTAATCATCAAAAAATTTCTATATGGCTGTATTACTTTTATATTTTAAAATTATTTAGAAATTTTCATTCAAGTGCCTAAACTTTAATACGTTATTTAACTTATTTTCATTAACTATGTTTTAAAAATAACTTAATAAAAATATCAATTGCCTGTTTTTATTACTTCCCTTGAAATTTTCAGTTTAATGATGTCATACATCTATATTTTTAGACTTAACAAAATTATCGATTAATTAATCGGTAATTTTTCAAAAGTTAACGATTAAATTTATTTTAATCAATAACAGCCCTAAAATTAATATAAAACTAGGTCTATAATCATGAAATTGATGTCGGCAGAAGCCATCTCATCTAAGCTGTGTCATTCCTTGTGTATAATTATTAAAAGTGTTTGCAAGCTCACAACATCTCATCTTTTTCTCTTATAATGCTGTTTGGGTCTGTTGTACTGTACCCAAGTAACTTTTTGAGTAATCCTGTGCAGAACTTAAAGATCATTGAAATATGATATATAGAGCACTTAAGTATGAGATTTAAATATGAAAAATAGGTCACAAAGAAGGAGGGAAGTCTTCTGTGATGTTTATTTATGTTCAATATTTGAGACACAATTTTTTGCACTGTTTTTTTTGTTTGTTTTTAAACAATTGATTGTGTGATTAAGTTGAAAAAAAATTATCGTCTTTAAAAAAAAACACCAAGCTTGTATAAATACTTTGCCTTGTAAATAATACTATTTCTTTCATTATCATTAAGTGTATATTTGAAGTAACATTCATCCATGGCAATCATTTATTTAAGGTTGTTTTTTGTTGTCTTTGTTTGATGATAAATGTGATCATTTACACCTTATACTCCTGATGGTTTCTAGTTGCACATGGATGGGTTTGAGATTGTTTTGAAAAAATGATTGTCACTTTTTTGGCATCGTCTGCAGACACACATTTGTTTTTTTTTGTAATAAAATAGTTTTGTTTTTCATTCTCAAAAATGTATAAATGCAGGTACTGGATACAAAGTTAATGCTCTGCAGACTTTAGCCAAATAATCAAATTAACTTACTCATCATCTGAATGATGTAGTAAAAAAAAACAGCTACAGGATTTCGCTACCACACAGATGATTTGTATAGCCTGTAGTCCTCAACATTTTATATTATATCTTATATTTGGAACATTCGTTATTTATAGAAATCTTTGATGCAGCTAGCCATAACAACCCAGCAATTATGTCAGTATGGTATATCATTGTTGGCATTTTGTTTTATCATACAGGTGTATTTGTAGCAGAAGCCTAAAAGTTTTTGATTTTCAATTACTTCAAATACTTCAATTGGAAAAGCCAATTGATTGGAATTAACCAGAGAGATCAACCGAAAAAACAACTTACGCATAAAGAGTCACATGCTTTCATAAAAACATGAAGACAAAATGTGTGAATAAGCGCAGATGACTTTATTTATTTATTTCTCTGTTCTCAGCTTCTATGCTAGTCACTGAATATTTTTTTGCTGGACATTGTTGTCCTTAATTTAATCTTACATTTTTAGTTTTAGGCCTTAATGAAAAAATAATTCAGGTTGTTGACTGCAGCAGATATCGGCTGTTGGTAATGAGCTTGATTTAATCCCAGATGGATTTACTACAGAGCAGGGCAAAAGATTGGAGATAATATTATCAATATTGTAATCAGAACAAATTACATCCACATCGTTTTCTGTGCTTCTTTTGATAGAGATTAAAGAATTAAAAATATGGGGTAAATTTAAGAGATTTGTTTGATTCGAATCCTTGATGTTTACATTTACTGTTTTTAGGGCTACACCTTGACCTTAGTTCACAGTATATGGATGGATATTTTCAAAAGAATTATTCATGAGGTATCCTAAGACATTTATTTATAAAAAGAGGTAATACAAATAGAGCACATTGAGTTTGCTAGATTAGCATGGAGAAGAGCACATCAATAGTACCCATATCAGTTTACTTTTGAAATGAACATGCTATTTTTTTAAGTTGTCCCCCCCACACCACCAAATATCCTAATATTTTGTTGTATTCTTGTGTATGATATTCTCATGATATATTAATAATATTATGTCAAGAAAATAAATGGTTACATGTTTGATAGTCTCTCTTTTTTTTTTTTTTAATGTGAAACCATTTAATTGTGTGTGTGCCTGTTGTGTACACTATAGTCCAATTTAGCTGTATATTTTTAAAATATCAACAGTAATTTTTTATAATTAAAAGCCAGGCCAGAATAGCCCAGGATCTAATCTACGAACTCTGAAATTGTTGGCACTTGGTGAAAAATCAACAGGTTTTGCAGTTTTGGAATATAAAGAATTTCATTAACTGAGAAAGATTCTTCATTTCACAATGTTACAGGGGCTAAAATAATAAAAAAGATTTATAAGAAATATCTCATTGTAAAGATCATAAGAATCAATAATAAATGTGCATCTGTTATCAAAGAAGAAAAGTATATTATAACCAGAATGGAGTAAAAAAAAAATTTAGAGAAAAAAATAAGAAGCCAACGAAATTTGTCAGTTTCAACATTTATTTTAACTAGTTACGATTTATTTTCTAATATAATTATTAAAGACAAATTTGGACTTAATAAATAAAGAGTTACAATGTCATGTTGGGCAATATATTATAAAAAGGAAAAAAAAAAGTTACATGAAAATATTTTTTAAATTGTCAAAACCTTTTTGTTGAGAAAATTAAAAAATGAACAAAATCAAGTTCTTATTGTAGATGAAAATGTGGCAAATCATGTCAAGTGATCTCTGTTACTTTTCAGCATTTTGAGTAAATGGAGTTATGTGTCATGAAGTTGCGTTCTATAGGCAGACAAACAAATTTTTTTGAAGCATCATGTAAAATATCATTAGACACTAACACCCTAGCCCCATTTTTTCCCCCAACTTTGGAAAGAAAAAATAAGCCTTGAATTAAATAAAAGTTGGATAGTTTTTTTCTGAAGCTAGTCCACCGGTAAATTCATTTATAATAAATAAGAGCCACAGAAGCCTGCCTCCACAAATTGGTTTGTGTTTATGTATTACCAATCTTTTGATAGTTATGACTGACTAAATCTAATATTTTTAGTTGTTTATATTATAGCTGCAAGACTGAATTATAGGCTTTCAGTTAAGTGTAAAGCTATGCAAAGATCAAACTCAAAAGACTTAATTAAGTAAGTTATGACATGACAATCTAAATCGTTGTCCTATTGCTTCAAATGTATAGGTGCAAAAACTGTTAGAGGATGGCAAGCCCTGACTATAAAAAATGTGAGACAGACAAGTATATCCTGCGAAGGAAAAAACAAATGTGGTCCATGTATTCAAAACAGGGTCTTTTTTTAAAATATATATATATATATATAAAAGCTCCTAGAGCAGAGATAAGCTTTTAGTACTGCCCATGTCCTAAATTTTCTTCTAAAAACATAGAACATTACTTCAGCCATAATAAAAGTGTATCTAAGAGCAAAATCTCATTGCTGAGATGGGGCTGATGAGCAGGATTACATTTTTATTAAACATCACCAAGTTGGTCTGAGCAGACATTTCAGAGTCATAATCAATCATGTATAATTTATTTGTACAAGCCATTTCTACAGTTATTTGTTATACAAATATTGTTGAGAGTCATAAGTTGCTAAAAATTAGCAAAAATTAAAATATATCTTTTTTGAGATGTTTTTTTTTAAATTTTAAAAACAAATTTTTAAAAAAATAATAAAGGCCTTTTAAAACAATTTGGAAAAAAAATGTTTTACCTTTTGAGCTAAACAAAAATAAGGAATGCACATGTCATCCATGGTTGTCATTCAAAACTTCTAAACGAAAATTTGTAACTTAAATTTTAAAGTAAGTATTTTATCAACAACATGCATGTTCATTTTACAGAGAAGCTGGAATAAACAGTTTTCACAGTTATTGATTGTACAACATTAATGAGGCAAGTAAAGTAAAATGCAATCAGGGGACATAATTTACACAAAAAATATTACAATTACATCATTTTTTAAAACAACAAAAAATAATAAAAAAACCACTGATAGCTGATTTTGGAACATTATTGAGAATATAGTTAAAAACTGTAATTATGAGACATCACAAGTTAGACAATAAACAATTTTAAGTATACCCCAAATATTATATCATTAAAATTATTATTTGAGTTTAGTTGTAAAAAAAAAAGTATGTAATATTAACAATGTCATTACAATGTTAACCAGAGGAATTACTTTTAAAATACTTCTTTTTGTGCTATAGACATCTTAATGTGGTCATATTGAAATTATTGGAGGAAAATTCATCCTGGACGGCACTGTCAAACTGCATTTAGTGAAAGAACTGCTGTTAAAATTAAAGCAATTCTGACTTTACAACCTAGGTTTTATTTACTTAAAACCTGAATTTAGTCAAAACTTTATGCCAGATTAATTAAACTTTAAAAGTTAAGTCAATAGATCATTAATAAAAATAAGACCTGGTCTGAATTTTTTATTAGTTTTATGTGAAAATATTTTTTTTCATTTCCAGTAGTCAGTCTGAAATATTTATGGATCATGGTCATCCTAACAATTTTTTATGCTATTGAAGTATTAACTTAAAGATGTACCAACTATGTTTCTCTGCACATAATTTATAACTCCGATTTTCAATTTAAAAATAAACCCATTCACATAATAAAACTGTGTTGATATGCACTAACAAAATGGACAAGAACTAAAACAAGATTCTGAAATAGAATTATTCCTTCCTTCTGTAAATTAAACATTGAAAGATAGAGTTAATTTCTTAACAAATCTTGATGATTGTTGGACAAGGTGGTTTTTCTTTTCTTCTATTGTATTTATTACTTAAATTATAAGGGCTGAAAGGGTTTGATATTTGACATTGATAGTTATAAATCTTTTTTTTAATCAATAGTTTGTATATATATGGGAGAATTTGAAAGAATGTTTTCAGGTTATCATAATAACTGATAGAATAGGGAAGAGAAACAAAGCATAAGAGTAAATTTTTAAGGACACAAAGAGAAACAACTACAATATGTCACAGATCTTTTAACTGTGCTGCCCAAACAATAAAAATCATTTATCTCCACTTTGGTTTTTTTCTTTTGTTGTTGATTTTTTTATACTGTGGGGATGAAGGGACCAACATACAAAAAAACAAAAAACAACTCATGTAAATCACAAATATGTTTGTCCTCACAGACTAAAAATTGATGCTATATAGAATTTTATATACAAAACACTGGCATGGTGCTGCCTGTTCATGAAACCTAGAGGCCAATTTTCATGAGAAATATGAAAGTGAAACTGATGCCCAATAGATGTAACATAATACTTCTAATTTCAATTTTTTTTTTTGAAATGTAGTTCTTAAATATGGTAGTAAACTGAAAGAATAACTAAAGTAACCTTATTTTTTTTTTAAATGATCCTTATTGGGTCTGGTATGCTAGAAGTGACACTATGGGGTTCAAACTTAATGATGAGTAAGACTAGAAGAAAGGGTTTTTCTAATATAAAAAGATGTTTCTCCCACTAACTGTATATGATGCTCAAAAAGAGTAAGTAGAAAAAACACATCTATGAAAGAAGAGCTATATGGTGAGGGGAGGCAAGTCACAGAAGGAATGCTCACTCAGTCAAAGCTTGGGTTTGATTCAAACAGTTGTGAACAAAAAAAATAATAATAAATAACACTTGTAATTGTAATTGCCAAAGCTGTTAGTGCAAACCAACACACACTAGAGGAATGGTTTAAACGAGTTTAGTACATCATACCTTCTTTATAACTTGCTGTGTAAATTTTAATGAAAAATTTGAATTTTTTTTTCACTTCCTCTAAAAAAAATTTTTTTTCTAGTATGTGAAATTCACAAATAGTATGAGACATCCCTTCTTACCTGAATTGTTTAATATTTAGTTTATCAATATTGAAGTTGAAATTCCAACAACATGTTTGAAATGAAGTTAATTATGCTGTTAAAATATATGTTCTGAATAGAAAATATTATAATTATATAAATTATCAATTAGTAGCTTCCGTATGATTGATTATTCGCAACAACAAAAAATATCCATGCCAAAATGCATAGAAATGAGACATGGCCTGGTAAATATATACAACAATAAATAATTACCTGAAGTACTTTTTAACCAAAAATGTCTTTGTTCTTGGTGGATGGAAGTTACAAATAAACAGATAAATGCTAATAGCAAAACAAAGTTCAACCAATGCATGAATGCTCACACCAGTGATAGAAAGAGGAACTATTTGCTTATCACAAACACATTTTGTTTTTGAAGCCCCCAGTTTATATATATATGGGAGCAGTCGGACATTAAAAAAACAACCTTATATTGAAATATAATTGCAAGATTAAATTAATTTAAATACAGAAACTTTGATGAATAAAAATAATTTAAGTCAAGCCCTGAAAAATTATTGTTACATAAACAAAATTAGACCTGTTAGAGGTGTAACATTGAAATAATAATTTAAATTTTCTGTTATTTAACAACTGAATGTGAAGTTACTATAAACATTTATCATTAAATTATTATAAAAAGTTCTAGAGAGTCCAGCAGGGGATTAACCCTTGCTTGGCCATTTACAATTCAGTTTTAATAAAATATCTACACATCAATGATGGGGGAGGGTGGGGGCGGGTGTTCACTTCAAATTTCAAATACGTAAATACTTCATGATCATCAATCTTAAAATTGGTGCTTCATTTTTTTTGAAGTCCCGAGGTAGTCATTGAAAAAAAAATTGAAAAAACCACCCCGAATATATAAATGTTTTAGACATTCCTTCTATAACTAATGAATGTTTTCATCACAAGATATAACAATAAACCATTAATTCGAGAGGGGTGAGTGGGGGTGGAATCTGTTGAATCATCAATATGCTCTGAGGTATGTCATGGGTTAACTTTTATCTTTGGTATAGTAATTAGTGTTGTCATCTTTAGGGAAGGACCAGTTGATTGGCTTGTGAAACATTGTCAGTTAACCCTATATGCTTGCCCATGTAACAACTGCCATCACAATGTATAAAGCACTGAACATTGAAGCAAAGTATACATGTAAAGCTCTATTCACAAACAGATTACTTAAGTAAATAATGAGAACTGTCGTGAATTTACAAAACACCCAGACTGCTGCAAGCTGTCACCACACCTGTGAAGGTCTCTTTGCTATTTTTTTTTTTGTCTTACCTTCATTTTGTCTTGGGTTTCAAAATTTAATTTGAAGTTATTAATTTTTAATTAACTAATTTAAAATGCTCAAATCAGACACAAAATTAAAAGGTAACATTTTAAATTAAGTATTTCCATTTTCAGTGAGCTGATATTGAAAAATAATTTGAAATTAACCCTTCTTTATTGACCATGCTGTATTGGATAAGATGAATTTTAAAATTACTTAAATAAAAAAACTGAAAAGTAATTTCATTTTAAGATTGTCATAATTATTCAATTATTCAAATAGCCAACACATTGTTAACTTTTATGTCTTTACCCTAATTTCAACATTAAAAAAAAAAGCAATGCAGTATTAGTGAGACAGCTCTTGTCTGAAACAAAGCCAGAGAAAGTCTTTCTATTGCTCCCATGAGGCAAAAAAAAAACAACAAAAGACATCTATAGGTCTAAATTTATATACAAAATGCACTCCTCCCAAATTATAAAACCATTAATTGTGCACATGTGAACCTATCAGATATTCTTGACCTTAGCCAGTCGTTATTTATAGATGTTGCTTTCTATATTATTTCCCGCTGAAGTTTTTCAAAAATAAATTTAGTCTGGCCTTAGACCTACAGATGTCCATACAGTTAGTGTTAAATTTTGGAAAATTTAAAGTGCAATTTTTTGTGAGAAATAAGCTTTTGAAAGGAGTAAAAACATCATGAATGTGAGGATCTATGCTGTGCTCATTCAAGCGTACAAATTGATAATATTATTGTGTTTTTTAAAATTAAAGTTTTATGAATTTTATCAGAAATAAACCAGCCCGAGTGGTTAGAAGAAAGTGCAGGAAAAAAAAGCTCCCTGTATGGTATAAAAAATAGATTACAAATTTGACCACATCTTTAAAAAATACCAACATGGTTTACATGAAATGTCACAGTCAATGAAATTAGCAATTTTGTAGGTTGTTGTATGATTGTATGATTTGTTGATGGTTTGTTGAATGATTTGTAGATGGTTTGTTGAATGATTTGATAGGTTTGTTGTATGCTTAGTTGATAGGTTTGTTGTATGATTAGTTGATAGGTTTGTTGTATGATTTGTTGTAGGTTTGTTGAATGATTAGTTTGGGGATATTCCCAATCTCAGGACGATGGCATGATGAGGTAATAATGACTGAAAACTGGCCTCCAGGGTTCATGAGTGATATCAACGTTCAGACAGGATACTTAAACAAATTTAAAAAACGAAGACTGCTGCAACCTCGTCTTTCTTAGTTCCCATCATAACGCTGAACCCCTTGGCCGAAAAGTCAGATATTGGGCAGGTGGTCGAACCGCTGCTGTGGCTTTGGGTTCCTGAGGGGCATCTGGGGTCTGTAGGGGGGGATGGGGGATGTGGAATGTGCTGGCTGGGGCAGCTGGGGGAGGGGTTGGAATGGCTGCAATGAGAGAAAGGGGAAAAAGATATATAAAATCAATGTCAAAGATTTAAAATATCTAAGGGGCAGTTAAACAGAACCATAATTATCTTATCTATTACAGATGCCCTTCGATACAGAAGATTATTGCGTCTGATGCTAATCCATGGTTTATTATCCATGTTAATTGGAAACTGGGCAGTTATGATTACTTGGAAGCTCAATCTTGAGTGCCCCGTATTAATTCAACTAGAAATCTACACATGCTAGAGGTCAATTTTTAAAAGTGAATTAATTCAAGGATACTTGGCTTGATAAAATTAAAATCTACAAATTTAGTGCGTGATGTCTTGTGTTCATTGGGTTTAACATTAAGATTATAGCTATAAAATAATTTTGAGAGCAACCTACATTTTTTTTTTACACTTAACGCAAGCAGTGAGAGCTTGTTTATCCATCTCATAATCAAAACTAAAAATTGGAAACACATTTCAATCTTGTGCCATATTTCAATCTATAAAAATTAAGCACACTAAACACTGAGAAATTCCAAAATGAATGTATGAAACATTTTTAAGCCAGTATAATACAAGTCCATCTTCAAAATTAAAGCCAAAGCTCTATTATATATGTTTTTAAAATATTTCACATTTGCCACGATAGGGTTTGTTTCCCATTCGGAAGTATTGTTATTTTTCTTATTTATTTCTAAAATATCAATAATTATGTCATCATGTGACTCAGATTCCATATGAAGTTTAAAATATTTAAAATTATTAAAAGGTTTTGAAGTGTGATTTAATTTCAGAGCATGCACAAAATTATAAGTGACAATGAATGCTCCCATAAAGTTCGTTGGTCCATGTGCAAATTAAAAAAAACTAGTGTGCAAAGTTGCACAACTTCCATTTTTTGTGGAATATTTTACAAACTTTGCTGCATGGTAATTCTAAACTGCTGCGCGTCATCGGTCAGTTATCTGCACTGCCGCACAACCACGCAACATAAAGGGAACATTGGTGATAGCTAGAAAGAAAAAAATCTTTGAAAAATGATAAAAAGAGAAAATCAAAAACTATAAGACATTATTTGAACTAGAAAACTTGGACATGTGTGGTTTCCATCTTCGCTTTACAGCTAGATTAATTATACTTATTTCCATGAATGACGCACACACAGAGACATTTCTAAAACTTCAGACTTTTGTTAAAAGATGAATTTCACTTTTAACTTTTAAGTTTGAAAGAATACAATTTTAAAAAAGTGTACATTCCTTAACATGGCTGGAGACCAAAAGGGACCAAAAATTCAAAGACTAGACACAATTGTGGCAAGCAATAATCTTCTGTATAAAAGGAGTGTCCATAAAGATAAGAAGATAAGACTGAAGGTGATGATGATGTGATACAAATGTAAAGGTTGATTGTAAACATGCAAACAAGAGGATCAATTTCAAAAAGCCATGAATTAAAAAAGTCAGTTGCTTTATAAAGTGGATAAGTCAACTCACAGGAGGATAGTTGCTGGTTCGTGACTTGTTCTGACTTTTCCTTATGCTCGGCTCGGGTTTATTTTTGGCAAAGTCAATCCCAGACTCCCTGTTGATGTCCATGTATTGATGTTGGATCAGCTGGGCACAGGTCAGTCTCTCGTCAGGGTCCATCCTGACACACTCCTGCGGAGGATATGCCACATGTGGTGGATAACATTATTTGAGGAGATGACACATGTAGTGGATAACTTTATTTGAGGAGATGACACATGTGATGGATAACTTTAGGAGGAGATGACACATGTGGTGGATAACTTTATTTGAGGAGATGACACATGTAGTGGATAACTTTATTTGAGGAAATGACACATGTGGTGGATAACTTTATTTGAGGAAATGACACATGTGATGGATAACTTTATTTGAGGAGATGCCACATGTAGTGGATAACTTTATTTGAGGAGATGACACATGTGGTGGATAACTTTATTTGAGGAGATGACACATGTGGTGGATAACTTTATTTGAACAGATGCCACATGTGGTGGATAACTTTATGAGGAGATGACACATGTGATGGATAACTTTATTTGAACAGATGCCACATGTAGTGGATAACTTTATTTGAGGAGATGACACATGTGGTGGATAACTTTATGAGGAGATGACACATGTGGTGGATAACTTTATGAGGAGATGACACATGTGGTGGATAACTTTATTTGAGGAGATGACACATGTGGTGGATAACTTTATATGAGGAGATGACACATGTGGTGGATAACTTTATTTGAGGAGATCCCACATGTGGTGGATAACTTTATTTGAACAGATGCCACATGTGGTGGATAACTTTATGAGGAGATGACACATGTGGTGGATAACTTTATGAGGAGATGCCACATGTGGTGGATAACTTTATTTGAGGAAATGACACATGTGGTGGATAACTTTATGAGGAGATGACACATGTGGTGGATAACTTTATGAGGAGATGACACATGTGGTGGATAACTTTATTTGAAGAAATGACACATGTAGTGGATAACTTTATTTGAGGAGATGACACATGTGGTGGATAACTTTATTTGAGGAGATGACAATGTGGTGGATAACTTTATTTGAAGAAATGACACATGTAGTGGATAACTTTATTTGAGGAGATGACATGTGGTGGATAACTTTATGAGGAGATGACACATGTGGTGGATAACTTTATTTGAGGAGATGACCATGTGGTGGATAACTTTATTTGAGGAGATGCCACATGTAGTGGATAACTTTGAGGAGATGACACATGTGGTGGATAACTTTATTTGAGGAGATGCCACATGTGGTGGATAACTTTATTTGAGGAGATGACACATGTGGTGGATAACTTTATTTGAGGAGATGACACATGTGATGGATAACTTTATTTGAGGAGATGACACATGTGATGGATAACTTTAGGAGGAGATGACACAAGTGGTGGATAACTTTATTTGAGGAGATGACATATGTGGTGGATAACTTTATTTGAGGAGATGACACATGTGGTGGATAACTTTATTTGAGGAGATGCCACATGTGGTGGTGGATAACTTTATTTGAGGAGATGACACATGTGGTGGATAACTTTATTTGAGGAGATGCCACATGTGGTGGATAACTTTATTTGAAATCATGCGATGTGAAAGGAAATAACCTGTTTGTTTTAAAAAGGGTCACTGTTGCTTTAGAAATAACTTCATAAATATTGCATGAATGAATTTTGTTCATTTGTTCCTAATGACATTGTGGGTTTATTCAACCCATGAAGGAAAGGATTTGTTCCCGGGCGAAGGGTATTCCAGGGACCACCCAGCTCTGAATGGGTACCCAACACTAATTAGTGTAATCCTGGGTCCACCCAGCTCCAAATGGGTACCTAACAGTTAGGGAAATAAAGGGGGCTGGGCATTGATGGAACCCTCATAGCCATGGCCTTTGAACGCTGCATCACTTACCAACAGGCCGGCATGGTCTGTGGACACAATAATCTTCTGTATAGAAGTTAAGTCTGTATAGACAAGACAAGCCGTCAGATCTTAAAACTAATGAGATTTGCCATATTTTACCTGCAAAAAGCTCATTGCACTATGTGACATGTGTGGGTAGCGTTCTTCCAATGGTTCCTGGAAACACAGAATTCACAAAAAGTCATTCCTGAATAAAGTGAGTCTTAACAAAACATTAGCAGGATGGATTGTGGTTATTTGAAAAACATGCATGATTGATTTTCTACTAATTCTTTTAAAACTGTGTAAAAGGACCAGTGCCCGTTTTGTATATGACACACTATGATATGATGTGGATCTGGTTGTATATGACACATTATGATATGTGGCTCTTGTTGTATATGACACACTATGATATGTGGCTCTGGTTGTCTATGACACACTGTGATATGACGTGGCTGTATATGGCACACTATGATATGACGTGGCTGTATATGGCACACTATGATAAGATGTGGTTGTATATGACACACTATGATATGATGTGGCTCTGGTTGTATATGACACACTATGAAATGATATGGCTCTGGTTGTATATGACACACTATGATACGATGTGGCTCTTGTTGTATATGACACACTATATGATGTGGCTCTGGTTGTATATGGCAAACTATGATATGATGTGGCTGTATATGACACACTATGATATGATGTGGCTCTGGTTGCAAATGACACACTATGATATGATGTGGCTCTGGTTGTATATGGCACACTATGATACGATGTGGCTCTGGTTGTATATGGCACACTATGATATGATGTGGCTCTGGTTGTATATGACACACTATGATATGATGTGGCCCTGGTAGTATATGACACACTATGATATGATGTGGCCCTGGTTGTATATGAAACACTATGATATGATGTGGCTCTGGTAGTATATGACACACTATGATATGATGTGGCTCTGGTTGTATATGACACACTATGATATGATGTGGCTCTGGTTGTATATGACACACTATGATACGATGTGGCTGTGGCTGTATATGACACACTATGATATGATGTGGCTCTGGTTGTATATGGCAAACTATGATATGATGTGGCTCTGATTGTATATGACACACTATGATATGATGTGGCTCTGGTTGTATATGACACACTATGATATGATGTGGCTGTGGTTGTATATGACACACTATGATATGATGTGGCTGTGGTTGTATATGACACACTATGATACGATGTGGCTCTGGTTGTATATGACACACTATGATATGATGTGGCTCTGGTTGTATATGACACACTGATATGTTGTGGCTCTGGTTGTATATGACACACTATGATATGATGTGGCTCTGGTTGTATATGACACACTATGATATGATATGGCTCTGGTTGTATATGACACACTATGATATGATGTGGCTCTGGTTGTATATGGCAAACTATGATATGATGTGGCTGTATATGACACACTATGATATGATGTGGCTCTGGTTGTATATGACACACTATGATATGATGTGGCTCTGGTTGTATATGACACACTATGATATGATGTGGCTGTGGTTGCATATGACACACTATGATATGATGTGGCTGTGGTTCTATATGACACACTAAGATATGATGTGGCTCTGATTGTATATGGCACACTATGATATGATGTGGCTCTGGTTGTATATGGCACACTATGATATGATGTGGCTGTGGTTGTATATGACACACTATGATATGATGTGGCTGTGGTTGTATATGACACACTATGATAGGATGTGGCTCTGGTTGTATATGACACACTATGATAGGATGTGGCTCTGGTTGTATATGGCCCACTATGATATGATGTTTTTGAAATTGACAAAATTTTCATTTTTTGAGAACCCTTGCACATTTTAAACCTGACATATATTGTTGATATTTAGTTTATAAGTACACATACTATTTCATTAAATAGATCTTTAGCTAACCTAAATTTTGATATCAACATCTGTCTTCTGGGTTAAATGGCTATTTTTTTGCATATTTTTTAAAAGTTACAAAATTCATGACTTTTTCCTAAATTTTTTATTTTTTCAAAAAACGATGCAAAGCCATTTTCATGTCAATAAATTTTGAGGATTGAAGTATTTCGTATTAATGAAAAAAATGAGTTTATTTTCTATGTAAATATGGTTGAAATGAAAGTGACTTAGTGAGTTTAAGTAATATAATTTTTCAGATAAAGCCTTTCAAAAATGGCACTTTTTAGGGTTGCGAAAAAAAAGAAAAAAAAATGAAATTCAAATGTTCATAACTTTATCATTTATGAAGAAAGATAAATGAACACATTTGGTTCCCCAGTCTTAGAACTGCTAGTACTTTAAAATGAAACAATTAAAAAAGCTATGGGCCCATTTTGAAATGTCAGTTTGTGGTACCTACAATATAACTCTGGTTGTATATGGTACACTATGATGTGAATGGCACACTATGATACAATATAGCTCTTGTACATGGCACACTATGATGTATATGCCACACTATGATACAATGTAGCTTTGGTTCTAAGCACCCACCAATCTGTCTGGCTCAGGTATGCTCATGCCTTTGAAGAACGCGTTGTTGGAGAAAATTTCTAGATGCCTGGGAATGAGATCACCTGAAGAAAATTAAAAACATATCATGCAAGAGAAAGATTCAGTGAATTTATATTTGACTTTATAGTAGTGCAGAAATATAAAGTTTTTCTTGAACTGGTAGCTCTAAAGCTAATAACTTGTATTATGAATATTTCAATATCTTAAATAACAGTACAGGAAGTCTGCGGGTTAGACTTTTTAATGCTTTTTCCTGGTTAGGAACACGACCCCATAAAAATATATAAAATAATATTACGCATTATTTCTTCTTTTTAATTAATATTTAATTTCATTCATGTGGTAAAGAATTTTTCTCTCATTTTTAATTAAAATTTACATTAATTCATGTGGTAATGTATTATTTTCTCTTTTTTTAATACTTTTTTTTTATTGTTATCAACTGTTACATTTTTATATCACTGTACTTACAGCACTTCGCAGAATATTTAAAATATTTTCGTTACATTCCAACATAACACTGAAAATGGGTTACAGCCAATGTTCCCTTTAAGCTGCGCAGCTGGTGGCCACGCAGATGCCTGACCGATGCCACGAAGAAGTTTTAAATTACAGCGCAGTAAGTTTTATAAAATATTTCAGAAGAAAATAGATGTGTGCCACGCTGCACAGGTGTTTTTTTGCTTTGCGCACGGACCAACGAATCTTAGAGGGAACTTTGGTGACAACATTTCTTAAGAATGGATCAATGTCATAACTGGAGGACCCCCAGTATGTAATTTTATGTTATCTGTGAAAAAATTACATAAAACACATGTCGGCAACTGATTTAAGCAAATTTTGGCATAGGAATTCCAACTATTGTTATGTTTTACATTACCCCCTAAGGGTTGTTAGAAATTTCGAAGTAAAAGAATAACAAAAAGATCAGAAAAGAAAAAATCTGTTGGTACCTAATGTTTTTCTGATGAGGTAGAGCTGGTCAACGTCCGACCTGCCAGGCCATATGGCTTGGCCAGTGAGGAGCTCTGCAAACACACAGCCAATGGCCCAAACATCGACTGGCGGCCCATACTGTGTGTCCCCAACTAGCAGCTCGGGGGCTCGGTACCACCGTGTGGCGACATAATCTGTGTACTCGCCACCTGGACCTGCTGTAGGAAAAAAGAGGGACTTAAAAAGTCTTTTTGTTGTTTTTGTTTGGTTGGCAGTCGGTTTTGAAACAGGTTGTTGTTTTTTGGTGCTCTAAAGCTTGCAAGAATTTAATTAAAGCCGTGGCTACATTTTCTGTCAATTTATTGGTAATGCTTTTTTAATGTGAATGGGTGGAACAGGTCTCTATGGAAACTGTCTCTCCATTCTCATTACAGGTTTGTTTGATTGACACAAGTGCTGGGGAGCACCGTGACAACAGTGATTGAGGAGTTTCATAATGTTTTGTTTCAGTATTGTTGTTTTTTTAAATTAAAAATAAAGAGACCATTGACTTTTTAAAGTGAATTGCCAAAAAGTAAAATTTTATAGGTGTTCAAAAACCTGATAAAATTATTCAGAAATTACATTTGAGTTTATACCCAAGTATTTTCAAATCTACTTTTGTTTGATAAAAGATACTGCAGGCACATACAACCAGTTTACTGCTAGCGCACAAAACAATAGTATAATGTATTGGGAGGCTAATGGCATATACCATCATGATTAGATACAAAATTTAGTGGCCTGCAAATATTTTCCTAAATTATTTAGCCTCATAGCCCAATGACTCATAACTTTGGAAGCAGATCAGATAGATTGATTTATTACTTACAGAAGCTTTAACACAAACAAAGTCCTTAGTGCAATAGTAAATAGCAAATTTGAATTCTTTTAAAACACTACATAAAAAACTTTAATGATAACCTGAGTCAAGAATTATTTTAGTTTTGTTGTAAGAAAATTATATTTTGTGTACCAAAATGAAATACTTTCCTGGCAATAAATTTTTTTAAATGTAACAAGAATTTTTTCTTGTATGCTACACCAAGACACTTAAACAATGATTGGACCATCTCAATTTTAACATCTACAAAAATAGCAAATTAGGTAACACAACTGTTTATGGATATCACGTTTGCTCTACTTGTTAAATGCATAATTTAAAGAGAAAACACCATTTTCTTACCCACTTCCCTTTTTTTAAACCTCAGTTTTCAAGAGACTATAAAGCAGTTACTTTGTTGCTAACACAATTTTTATATCAATATTGTTTAAACAAGGCTTTACAGCAGGTGCAATCAGGTGAATAGATCTTAAGCTTTGTATGACAGTTTTAAATTATTTTTTGAGTGCCCCCCATTCCCCATGCAAAGGGACGGGACATTATCATTCACCCCCTGAAAGCTGATTGGAAGTTCATTAGACCATGGTTGACTTGTCTGGCACAATGGCTGCATTTCTATTTTAAAGTGGACAAAAGATCCCACTGTGTCTGTAAATAATTAGGGAGTAAATGGAAAACAACTTGACATTTCATCCTGACAGTTGCTGCCTCATTTATTTTTAAAGGTGTTTTTCTCACTATCTTTTTTTTAAAAATGGAAATATAATTGAAACTGGTTTATGACTGGTGTTACTTTGACCATAGCAACGGCCTCAGTATGTTTTTTCTTTTTTTTCTTGCTTGAATGCAAATAAGATTAACTTGTTTAAACATGAAGTGCTATTAATTCCCTCTCCCATTTACTCCACAATGTTGAAACTATGTTTTCTATTTATTTCAAGTATGTGGGATGGGGGGGTCCTAAAAATTATATCTGGACCGCTTGCTCCAAGATTCATAAAATTCCCATTACACAAGAAATAACAACACTGCTAACTGAAGCAAACTTTAATGGCTACCTCCTTGCCACAACAACCATCTACACAAAAACTCTCTAAACTTCTACACCCATTTTAATGACGTCAACAAAAACAATTACTTTTGCAGCCTTCGCACCAACTAGCTAATAACTTCAACAACACTAACATGACCTCGAAACACACCACTGTGCACAACTCATAAGTTACAAGGGAAAATTGGTCATCCGTGATGGGAGGTGGGGGGGGGGATTTTTTAAAGGAGAAATATGCATCAACTTTCTTTTCATCTATGCAATGACAAAAAAATTTTGTTCATAAATCAAACTACATGTATCTCAAGTTTTCCATTTTTTAAAAAGTAATGTATTTGTCTTTTGAAAATCAATGGATCAAATCAAATCAATATGTCTTTTGTACTAAAGTGATCTTCATGTCCAGATGAAAATCTTTCAATTTTGTGAAAAGATCCCCCCACCCTCTCTCTCTCTCTCCCCCCCCCCTCTCTCTGAGCAAATATTCAAGCACCTTTTAACACTGGATGTTGAAATTGAAGTGTCCTATTTCTAGAATTTGTAAGACGCTGTATGTGACCAAGGTGGAGCGGGTGTTTCCCCAGTATTTAGACCAGGGCCAAAAAATGACTAGAATGTTTTTACAAGGTTAAAAATAGTCCCAAGTTACACAAGTACATTTTCATTTGAATAAAGAACGAAGACAGTTAAAAGGAGTTAGTGCCAGTTTCAACATTACGTTCATAACGTGATTTAAATTTTAGAAATGTTTTTATTAAAAACAGTTATGCAGAATTAAATTTTATGAAATATTTACTTTTTCAAGGATACAAGCAGACACAGTTGTTTTAAAATGAATGTGCAAAAATTGAGGCTGCGTAAATTAAAGTTAATTAATCAATTAATCATAAAATTAATAGATTAAAATTAATTTGATTGATTAAAATGTAAGAAAATTTTTCTAATATTTTTTTCCCCAATTTATTTAGAATTTTTTTTTACTTACATACTTATCCTTTGCATTATTATTATTATTATTATTATTTATTTAGATTTACACACATAATCAGAAAGGTTTTTCTTCCTTATTTCCTGCATAGCAAACAAACTAGCGGTGTTAGCTCACAAATTATGGTAGCCTTGAAATTACCGTGACTTAACCGATTTTGCAAAATAATGAATTGCAACTTAACGGGATCTATACATGCATTATAAAAATATAATTAATCAAAATTAATCTATTAAATTTTTTCCTGATTAATCAAACAAAATTTTTTAAAATCTGTACCAGTAAAAATATGTTTAACTTTGTGCCAGGAAGGAAGAACATTAAATTGTGTACTGTCATACTTACTGAGCACCCTTGCAAAACCAAAGTCACACAGCTTCACTTGGCCTTGTCGTGTGATCAATATATTCTCAGGTTTGACATCTCGATGAATTGTCTGTGGTATAACAAAAGTATGTAGATTCAAGGTGTTTAATAAAAAGTTTATACAATTGTACGGCAAAACGACTTTTGAAACAGTATCAGAAATAAAAAAAGACCTATAAAACCCTGTTGACCTATTTCAGTTTCACACCTTTTTTTTTAAAGGCTATTGTACTTACATTGTGTTGATGACAAAAGTTTACTGCTAATAATGTCTGGTATATAATTTTCTGAACCATCTTTTCTGGCACTCTGAAATAATGGTATATAGTGGTAAATAAAATAGCTCCTTTGTGATCACATAATTTATTTATTTTTCTACATTTATGGTAATCAATGTTTTTTGTAAACTTAGTTTCAATAGTTTCAAGCTTTCCTCTTTACCAATAACCAATAAAGCTATCAATTCTATGATGTCTCAAACCCAAAATATATGATATTATTGTAAAGATCCTATTGAAGTTTTTCCTAAAGACAGTAAAATTCAATAATACTAATTAAGAAATCTTTGTCAAAAAGAAAATATGCAAGATGTTCTTCACTTATTTTTTTTTATAATTAAAAGCTTGGCAGCATGGAATTAAGTTTTTTTTATCTACAATTCACCATATTGTTATTTTTTCTGTTAGAATAATTTAACTCTAATTGATTATTATGAAGTTGATACTGCTCACAGGCACACTGAAATTAGGAAGGGAAATAGAAAACTCAGTCTTACGTCGTAGTTATTTTAATATAAATTGTTGGGTTCTGCTGTGAAAACAGACTTCCCCAATGGAGACATTGGTGCCACACAATTTTTCAACAGAAGCAGTTGAACAGTTCATCAGCTTAAGCAGCTATAATGCCTATTTCGTGCGGAATTTGAAAAACAACTCCCATGGAAAATTCCAACTAGGAACTTTTATTTTTCCCTTAAGAATGAGTATTCCTCCATGTACTTATTGTAAGAGGTGCAAAATAAGACAATGCTCAAAGAAAATTTTTTTTTAAGTCTTCTAAGAAAGCATAGTTAACATTTTAAGAATTTACTTAGTCATTGCCGCATTAAATTTCTCCATGGAGCATTCATTTTGAGAAGTTAGTAAATGTATGATGAGATATTGAAAAATAAATAACATCTAAAATTCAATTAATTTATGCATACCCTTTTGGATATCTGTCAAGTTCATTTAAAACTGTATGGTCAACATATTCAAATACCAAATGAAGACGTTTTCTCCGCCGGAACACTTCTATCAGGTTGACTAAGTTGGGGTGTTTTAATTGCTAGAAGAGTTGTAACAATAATCCACAAGTTACTAAGTCAAATACTCATATATTTTGCACAAACATAAAAAATAATAATAGAGCAGTGCTTCTCAAACGTTTTAGTATGGCGGACTGGCAGAAATTTTTCCTTTGCTCAAGGAGCCAATGCACTACTTAACCTGTACTGATGTTGTAGCAAAATGTGATTTATTTTATTTTTTTTGTTTCATATTATGTGTCTATTGACAAAAAATCGACATATTCTTATAACCTTAATGCTACTGGTTGAAAATGAAGGATTATAATTATATTTTTGTGTTCTTTGTTTGATAGATCTGCCGACCAACGGCGGATGGACCATGGACTGGCACCAGACCGCAGACAACTTTGAGTAGCACTGCCTTAGATTATGATTAAGATTATGAGACAAACGAATGCATATAAAATGTTTAAATCTATATTTAAAAGAAAAATGGTATTTTTAAAAGTATTCTGAAGCACAGATGATATTATAAAACCTGATGACAAGTTAAATATCAAATATATGAGAAGTAAAGTCATGGCTTCATATATATAGCTAGAGATTTTTTAGCATGTGAGGCATTAAAAAAAATAAAATAAAATAATAATATTGAATCTTGTTCCCAAGTTCTCTATAGTCCGTTTATCAGCATAACGAAGCAGCAGATTTAGCCTCTAAACAAATAAGGCAGTCCTTTAATCTGCAACCATTAGCCTTGAAGCCTTTTTTTTCATTATTATCGAAACATTATCCACAGCAATCACCTTCTAATGATTGTTGCATGAATTTAATCCTGCTAAAATTCTTCCCTTGAAAACGAGAAGTTCTATTTAATTCTTAAAGATGAATTTCAAGACACGAGGAAGTTCACTGTTCATTTAGCATCAATAACAATGAAAAGGTGAAATTAAAATGTATAGAATGACAGCTTTAAAGGAAAATGAGTTACTGTTTACTCATTATTTATAAATTTCAAATAACTAATGAAACTTCTTTGGTTTGTTTGTTTAAATGTTTAAATAAATTAAAAAATTGTCTTTAAAGGATTGCTTTTAATAAAGGTAATAAATTTTACTTTTAAGGATTCTTTAAAATATTGTTTTCCCATCCCATTTTTTATTTTATTTAAGTCGTAGTTAAGATACATTACCTACCTACTTTCAGACATTTTAAAACTTAAAAACAGCGGACCATTAAAGACAAAGTCACACTTAGGGAGTAGCTTGGACTAACACACAATAAATTATTACACAACCATGAAATCCGCACTACTGATGGTTAATTTTTAGCTATAAGCATCCATCAGAAATTATCACATCTTTGAAATTCTTTCAAACAAAAGAAATTCATTTTAATCCAGTTGGTAAGCGCACACACCTTTAACATTCTGATTTCCCTCATGGCAATTTTCTTTATTAAAGGGTCCTCTTCTGATTCCACAAATTTTTTAATAGCTACTAGCTGTGAAGTCTCTCTATTCCGACATTTGAAAACTACACCATAAGATCCTTCTCCAATCTTGTTTATTTTTTCATATTTATCCATGGTATTATTGGAAGTGTTGCCTGTACTATTCCAATATTGACCCTGTTGCTGATTTCCTGGAGGGTCTTTCCTTGGGCTGAAAAAAAAAAATTACAAATGTCAACAGTTGAATTTCTAATTTAGGCATATCTTGGATATCTACTCAATCATAATAAACACAATTCTGCATAGTCATCAATTTTATGCTGTTTTGATAATAGCATATAATTAGTTACTGCCCATAAAAAATATGTTGGAAAATTGTGGCTTTGAATATTCATTACTTTAACAAAATATTTAACAATTACTAATAAAGTTTGAAAAAATAACATATATGAGCTTCTCTCTGCTGTGTATTTGACTGTGGCTGTAATTATGATACAGATTTTATTCCATGAGGATAGTTTTTAAAGAGGCACAAAGACCAACAAAATGTTCTTTAATCTTTACACTAAAAAAAATTTGGTTTATAATTTATAATCAGATCAGTTTAGAGTTATCTTATCTTATCTTAGATATATAGACGCTCCTTCTATGCAGAAGATAATTGCGTCCACAGACCATGAGAGATGATCTGTTGGCAAGTGATGCAGCGGTCACAGGCCACGGCTATAGGGGTTCCACGCATTACCCCAGCCGCCTAACTATTGTCTAGTTAGGTACCCATTCAGAGCTGGGTGACTCGGGGACTCCTCAGGCCCCGGGAACAAATCCTCGCCTTTGCGTGGATTTGAGCTCATGACCATCGGTACGACAGTCCAGCGCGCTACCACTCGACCACCGCGTTAGGAGCTTGCGCAAAACTTTGCCTTAAGTAGTTATGTCCTAGTGGATTATTCTAGCACTTAAAATTTATATTTTATAACTTCACAACTATTAACTGTACAAGTCAGTTAGCTTTGTAGGCCAATATAGTTTATACAATACAAAAATAGGATTATATTGAAATAATAGTTATTTTGCTTAACGGATATCCATCTGCATAAGGGGTCATTAATTATAATTGGATTCCATGCAATTTATTTTCAGGCTAAAGGATGTTGAAGATTTTAGAAACCCTGCTTGTCACAAACTTGTATGATTGTTGTGTCAAAATTAGATTTAGACACCCTCGCCCTCACACTCAGTCACAAGAATTAATCATCAAACTTTTTAACCAACTCCACTTTTTCTATTGAAATGTAAAACAATTTCATTATTATTAGTCTAAAACTGATTATGAGATTAACAGTAATTCAGTAATAGCAAGGTCTTTAAATTAAATAATTGTAAAGAAATGTAGTATTAATGCCTTGGACTAAAAATAATTCAAATTTTAATACTTAATACTTAATTAGAATTTAGTCATTTTAGTATTTTGAGTAAACAGTCTGCCTACCTGAGAGAATCATTCATTGTTGTCAAACATATACAAAGTAAACAAAGTGTATCTCCAAACCATGAAATTAGGCAACAGTTGACGAATCCTCAATTACAACATAGTGATCAGTCATCAGTGCATAGTGCAGCATAGTTTTTAGTATAGTATAGTATAGTGAATAGACTAAGACAGACTAAGTTCTGAATTTTAAATAACTAAACACAAATCTTCTGTTTTCTTTACACAGTAATTAAATGTACTACAATTAATACAACTTTATTCCTTGATGTTTACTCATTTCTTTTTCAAAATATGTAATTATTAAACCCTTAATACTCTAAGACAAGTGTAGGACGCAATAGTCCATGGTGGCAGGAAATATGATTGAACTTAAGTTTAAGTCTTCAATAAATAGAATTGAAATACTCAGAGAACAAGCAAATAAACGCGGGCATTTTCAGTATTTCACAATCTCAATCTGTTTTAAATATATCGTCAAAGTCTATATGTTAACACCCAGTAACTTTCTTTAATAAACTGTTAGCTGTAGATAGATGTTTCCTGCGAACAAGTTCAAAATTTTTTACAAGTTGCTTCGAAAATACAACGCCATATTGTATTGAGGAAACTATTAATTCATACGCGGTCGTCACGGACTAATTTTTATTTCCAATGAAATAATGTCTTTAATACATAAATTTGAAGTATCAATCAATAGCATAAATCATTTTATAAAGAAATATAAAAAATGATAACATTTCAGCTAATTTATTAGTAGCGAAATGTGAACTATATCAAAAGCTGCGCGAAAAGGTTCATCTCCTTGACTACTGTGCTCACGTGACGTAAATATTCAAAATGTTTATCTTGTGGAGTTTTGTTTTTTGGTTATGTTTCCGGATTAACATTTTTAATTTATTACTTATAACAATGTTGTTTTTTTAAAATAATTTTTATTGTTAATGGGAATTAAAAATTATAACAAAATAATAGATAGTTCTAGCAATAAAAATGTACTTGTTTTTTTATCAAACCACCAAAAAATAGACTTCTCCCACTTAGACGATGAAGATTAAATAATTTATATTAAAATGATTAATGAATTTAATGATTAATTAATCTTGTTACTTGTTAAAATATATTTTAATATTATTTATAAAAAATACTTACACAGTGATAAAATAAATTATAAGTAACAAGATTGACTATATACACTTAGCTATATTGATGTTTGACAAGACCAACTCCGATTAAAACTAACTATGTGATAGATGAATTGAAGTAGGCTTTGATAAGAAAATTTTCTGTTTGTTTATACATGCAAGTATATATATATATATATATATATANACACATACACACACACACACACACACACACACACACATCTTCGCAATAGGGATAAGTCCATGTTAACCCTAGCCATATTGCAGTATATAATCTTATATTATCTGCTACAGACGCTCCTTTTATACAGAAGATTATTATTCCATCCTACGCTTTTTATTATCCATGGTTTTTGTTTAGTCCTGCATTCTTAATAGAGTTTAAAATGATGATAAAGTGTTGGCTTTCCTGGTTTCTTCAGGCAACCCATGCCACGCCCGAATTTTTAATTATCAGAAGGTTTTTAATTTAATTGTGATTAGCCTGATGTTTGAATTGCGATAGACCTTATTCAATTTTACATCTTACCGACGCCGCGAAGCAATTCAGAGTTAACGCGCAGCAAAGTTTGTAAAATATTGCACACAAAAAATGGATGTTGTGCAACTTTGCGCACAAGTTTGTTTTTGGTTTTTTTTTTCGTTTACTTTGTTCTTTTTCAATTTTTAATTTAATTTTTCTTTTTTAAATGTATGTTTCTCGGTGCAGATGACAGCTTGGGGCACATAAGCTCTGTTGTATAACACTTCTTCAGCCCATTTTTTTTTGTCTCATGGAAGCTGTTCAACTAATAACACAACCTTGTGTGAGGGGGCCGGGGGGTGTAAATGTATGAACAGCGACAATGTCGTTAAAGGGGAGGCTAATACAATTTGTATCCCCAGATGCCACAGTTCCAAACGTTTGGAAAACAATGAATAATTGCGAATGACAATAAATTGCATTCTCGTGTCGGTTCTAAACTGTCCGGAAATCACACTCAGGGTGAGCAACATGGAATGCCGGGAACATTTAACGAGGGGTGGGGGAGAGGGGGACCTTTCGAAGAAGGTGGCGTTAAACAAATTGGCACTACTTTATAACATGACGCAGTGGCGTAACGAAGGCGGTGGGTATATTTCAACCGACAACAATGATTCAGGGGTGCCCCAATGAGGCTTAAAACGTCATATAAAAATTAGTTAAGAATGGTAACATTTATTAAATGGGGCTTCAATTTTGTTAATGCTTATGTGTGCCCCAGAAATTAGGTTACATTTGGTAATGAATCCCTATTGGATTTGGGTACTCATACTGCCTTTTCCCCACCCTCTCCTTCCCAGACTAGCAAAAATATGGCACGCGTGCCATAGTCGGCACCGAGAGCCTCATCAGACGGCACGCGACTATACTATTACTTCCTTAATATAACCAGCAAAGCCAAATCCCCAATTTTAGGGTTTCATTGGAGTGTTGTTGGCACTTTACTATAAATAAGTGGGTTTTGGTTGCATTTTAGGCACGCGCCCCTAAAAAGGTGCACCACCACTGGCATAGGCTGGTGGGCTTTAAGCCTAAGCGCCAAAATACCCTAGCTACAAGCCTCTGAAGCGACGCGTGCAGGGGCAAATAGGGGAGTGTGTGCGTGTGGAGATAGGTATTTCTTTGGAACGTCTTAGCTTGCACTCCCATGATCAAAACTGTCATAGTAGTTGAGTTGGTACACTTCTGACACCATGTAATAGAACTTGCAAGTCAAGAAACAAGACTTCGACTCTTTGTGGTAGGGGTGACAACTGTCTTTAATCAATCCATTTAATCAACCCAAGTTTATTGTGAACCTTGCATTTATAGCCAGTCATCCTCTCAATTCACGATCACACACTCTTACAGCTCACAACCTAATCACGTGTTTCATATTCAGTCAAGTCCTCGCATGCTCATACAATGTAAACACAACAACACGTCTCTTACAAAAAACTGAGATAAATTTGAACAATTCAGTGGTGTATTAAATAAAGAGTGGCCTTTTCCAAAACCCTTCTGCTAACCCATTAGCTACTCTATTTCCTTCTGTCTCTGACAAGGAATATATGAGTCATCTTCCAGAACCAATGAACCCCAAACTTTACATCAGTTGCTCAACAATTCCAACCGGAGTACTAAGTTTTACACATTACAATTCTCCCCCAAACATCAAATGTTTAAGGTGTAGAACTGGAGTCTTTCACGAAATGCTTCTTACTCACAGCCGTGATTAAACTTAATTTATTAAACTTTAAAATGATTAACCTGTGACTAAAGCAAACTGACATTATTGTCAACATTCCAGTGGCGTAGCGAGGGGGGCAGGGGTGGCGAATGCCCCCGGGCGCCACGTTAGGGGGGCGCCAAAATGAGTATTAACTCATTATTTAATTTCCTTTTAATGTAAACTAATGTATCCCAAATACGTTTGCAAGATTGAATATTGGAGCTCCGAACATATCTTTATTACAAAAAAGTTGTTAAACATGATTTAGGCGCCCCCATTGAGCGTTAAGGGGCGCCATTCTACTCATAAATAAATGACACAACCTAATGTAGGATTGCTGATGTGTTTTTTTTTTTATTTAAAAAACTGTGAGTTGATGGTAGTGAGCAGTAAGAGACCAATACGATTCTTTTAATAGAGCTACCAGAGACGACACTAAAAGCAACCAAAATTACCAAGACAAGAAAAAGGAGTGGCTTAAAGCAGTGGTTCTCACCCTGTGGTCCACGGACCACTAGTGGTCCGCGAAGATTTGCCAGGTGGTCCGTGAGAGAAGCATGAAATTTACGCACTATAGGATTAATCGAGAAAGACTAGCAAGTAAAAGAATTAACGCAGACTTAAATATATTTCTGATCTGGCCATAATGGTTTTTAATTTTATCAAGCTCGTCAATTAAATTCTCGTCTCTTTGATTTCTTATGCTCGAATATGAATCTTGAACGTTAACAGTTATTAATGTATACTGAAGTTCGCTGGTTATCTGTTTTAATTACGCGATGACGTAAAAGATTTTCATGTAGAAATAACTCAAAGCTTGTTGATAGTTTGAACCATGGCTAATGGGTTGCTGTTCTGGCTTACTTGGCTGAAATTTTTGAAAAGCTCAATAAACTTAATTCCACTCGGCAAGGAAAGCAGATACATTATATGACTCTCAGTGACAGAATGTCTGCTTTTACGAAAAAGCTTGATCTTTGAAAAAAAAAAATATTTCAAGGTAACTTTGAGATGTTTGATAAATTGTACGAAATCACCGAAAAACCAGAAAATGCAGAAATAATTTTTAGTAGTGGCCCGTAGTTAAGGCACATATTTTTCAAGTGGTCCTGGAATCTCAAAAGGTTGAAAACCACTGGCTAACAGAATGGTTAATACGCGTCCCTTTGCTGCATGTTGTGACTCTTTAAAAAGATAAATCGTACTTCCCCAATTCTCATGTGGAGGGAGTAAAGTGGGAGAGGGGAGGGAAGGTCTCTCCTCTCACGGGCTTGTATCGGAGTGTCAAAGCAAGTTGGATTCCTTTCATATGAAACATCAGGCACCGCCTTTCTTTCCTGTCCATCGTCGATAAAACTTGTTGCTCAGTAGGATCAACTGTTAGAAAAAA
>MUZC01004671.1:981175-996729 GCA_002072015.1 Radix auricularia | reverse complement strand
AACTTTCTCCATAAGAAGAAATTGCACCTGCTATGAACAGCGAAATTGATAAACTCCAACAGGAGATATCAATACGGATTTTACGTCTTAAACAACCTAAGCAACAAATTTGGATTTTTACTAGACGTCAAATCTCTTCTTGCTGAAACAAAAGTCGATACGCTTCATTATAATTGCTTAGATTTTGCTAATTTCTACGAATTGTGTACAGAAATCAAAGACTAAAAAATGATGCTCAGTACCCGGACTGAAGTTCTACCGGAAACTACTTTGGATCTTCTCGATTTTATTTGTTTCATATGGAGATGACGTATTTCCGAATCTGCGCATTTCACTTCAAATACTTCTAAAAATTGCTGTTTCAACTAAAAGCTATGAGCGGTCCTTCAGCAAAGTAAACCTTATTTTGTCTTAATTACGTGCTTCAATGGATCAAGATCGTCTGGATGATCTTGCACTCCTTAGCATCGAAAGAGAACACTTGAGAATATCAATTTTAACAGCGAGATTGACGACATTCAAATCAAGGAAGATCAATTTATTTTAGATTATGTCTATTCGAGTCATGTATAATTAGTAGAGTATTTTTTTTTCAAATAAATTGTTTATAATCGTATAGAGAATTATTAGTCTGTATTGTATTTCATTAAAATATCATTTGCTTCTAAAAATGAACCATATAAACCGTAAAATTTCAAATTTTTCTTAGGGGCTCAGTGAGCCCCCAGAAATTTTCGGTCCGTCAAGGGGCGCAGAATTTGTGTCTTGTCCCCGGGCGCACATGACCTTAGCTACGCCACTGCAACATTCATGAAGTATATTTAAGAGATGCGTCAACTGCGAGACTATCTCGGTCTGGTGTCCAGGGAATAAACTGCATGTATACAGTATAACACAGACACTTCGTTCTGCACTGTCGCCGCATGGGCTGCATGCTATGGACACCCGAGTCTCCCCAGCCGGTGGTAACAATGAGGTTTTACGCTTGTCTCTGACTTAATGAACGACACAAAGCCAGCCGAGTAGGGGGGCGCTGATCCCTGTCAACGGAACCGTTAATCCGACGTTAATCTTCTAATCATGTAAGTTATGGACTTTCTACCGGTTGTAATTAAACCTTCAAAGTAGGTTAAGCCCGGAATTTCTCAAAAAGAATAGAAAAATAATAGAGAAGTAAAAAAAAAAAAAAAAATATTGTTTCAACAATTAAATAAAAGAGTAAATTAAAAATACGTGTCTCTTATTTTTATTAAAACAAAAGAGTGTACACATGTGACTTTGTTGGTACTGAGCTTATAATTGAAAGTAACAATTATGGTCTGAAAAAAATAATAAACACATAAATAAATGACAGATATAGGATAGCCTCCCTGTACAGCCGATATGATTGAAACTTTGGAATTAATGCTGCAGCTAGGAAAGCCACCGTGTGCAGCCGATATGGGGAACACATTAGAATTAAAGCTTCAGCTAGGAAAGCCACACTGAACAGCCTATATGGGGAACACGGAGTTAATGCTGCAGCTAGGAAAGCCACCGTGTGCAGCCGATATGGGGAACACATTAGAATTAAAGTTTCAGCTAGGAAAGCCACACTGAACATCTGATATGGTGGACATATTGGAATTAATGCTGCAGCTAGGAAAGCCACTCTGAACAGCTGATATGGTGGACATATTGGAATTAATGCTGCAGCTAGGAAAGCCACACTGAACATCTGATATGGTGGACATATTGGAATTAATGCTGCAGCTAGGAAAGCCACTCTGAACAGCTGATATGGTGGACATATTGGAATTAATGCTTCAGCTAGGAAAGCCACATTGAACATCTGATATGGTGGACATATTGGAATTAATGCTGCAGCTAGGAAAGCCACACTGAACAGCTGATATGGTGGACATATTGGAATTAATGCTGCAGCTAGGAAAGCCACTCTGAACAGCTGATATGGTGGACATGTTGAAGTCAACGTTGCAGCTAAAGCCGGACTTCCCATCAGTAATGGACGAGTTCTTGCGAAGACCTGAGAGGAGGCGAATCGTCGGAAGTACCCGACGCCTCGACTTACAAGCAATGTGCATTTTAATTTTTAAAAAATTATTTTAAAAAAACACTTTATGCCCTTAATTATTACTTAATTGTTTCATAAATTCTTACACGTTATCTCCACCGTTAGTGAAGCTAAATTCCTAGCGCTAGGCAAAATTCACAAAAACTCGTCGAAGTAACGAAAAAGTGAATGCGATGCAAATCTATTGCGTAGCGAAAGGGGGCAAGGGGGAAAATGCCCCGGGCGGCACTTGGCTAGGCGCGGCGAATTCCTAGTCGTTGATTAGTTTCTAACAAGGAAAATTTTACAAGAATGTAGAGTTTTCATGGGAATAAAATAAAAACCAAATATAAAAGAAATAAACGAACTATACAACAGTATGTGGACGTTCTTCTTTCAAAATTTCAAACTCCTTTTTGGCTATAAATTCTTCTGATACTAATGCTGCTGTACTGAAGAACAAGAGGCTTAATTACTATGAGAACTTGACTCTGAAGTGGTGGTAACTTAGTTCATTTTTCAAATTTGAAAGCCACTAGTGTTGTAAATGCAAAAAATTACTGCTTCCTATCAATTTTAAACATGAACCAATCAAATGGTCTGCGTGGGCCAAATTTTTTTAGGGGGATTGGTGGCAAAGTTCTCGTTGTTAATAAGCTTCTAAGCTTGAAAAAAAAGTAACAAATAACTTAAAATTTAATAATATAAAAGAAAATAATGATAAAAAAAATAAAGGAAAAGAAAATACTATATTAAAATACGTGAACGTTTCAAATGCAAAAACTTCTAACTCCATAGTGAATCCAAAATCATCTGATTCTAATGCCGCAGAGCTGAAAAACAGTGTAGTGTACGAACATGAAACTAATATGCTGGTACCTTTATTAGATGCAAGTTTGACTTTAACGTAAGTAAACTATTGGGTGGGGAAATGTTTATTTACTTAAATGGTTTATTCTTCCGCAGCAACATAATCTTAATTTTATTCTTTTGTTTTGCGGTATAAACAAAAACAATGGCTAAATTACTTGTCTAATGGAATTAAAACTTAGCACACAAAAATTCTATAGCATCCATGAATAAGTGCTCAAAACTACCAACGTTGTTTGCAATTGTAAGGAATCACAAATCTGAAATAAAAAACAAAACAATAGGTTGCTGTAAAAGAAAACAACACAAAGAGGCTAAAAGTTCTTGGAATGTTTGCCATCATTCATTCCTGGCATATTTGAATGCTGCTTTTTAAAGTCACAGAGAGGACAATACTGTTGCAAATGAATGAAATATAATTGAACTGACGCATTTGCTTGAAAAGTACGATGGAGCGCTTCGAGAACATCGTGTGAAAAAACAAACTTGTCATTTCAAATTCAAAATGAGCTCATTTCAATTTTAGGAGATACAGTTCACGAAAAACATCTTTCATGAACAAGATACCAAATATTCTTCAAGGTATCCGATAGCTCTTCATATCGTTCATAAGGATTAAACAAGTCCATTTGGGTGTTGCAGTAAAGATTGAAAATAAAAACGTAGACGCTGTAAAATATTTCAACGATTTCAGATCTGCATACGACATATCTGAAATGATTTGAAATAATTGATGTTCTTAAAATGATGGACTGCACAGGCCCAAATTGCGTTAATATACATAGCTGAATGTATGCAGGAGTTCAAGAAAGATGCAAAATCTTAATGTCAAACTCGTTCAAATAGTTCACTTAAACTATTTTTTTTTACATGCTACTCCAACTGAATAGAACTCCTTAGTACACTAGAACTGTCGAGAAGGGGTGGTCGAGTAAGCACGACCTGAAACTGACAACTCCTGGCATTGAATGCCGAAATCCGATGTTAGGTGTTAGGTGCTAGTCATACATGATTAAAGTCGCTATACGGATCTTAGGCAAAGAATTTAGATGCAATGCCGATGATGAAAACCAAAGTACCCGTTGATGGTCGGGTTACCCCAAAGCTACCGTTTCGTCCCCCTCAATGAACTGGCAACGCCACTGAGCGGTGCCGGGGGCCAGGAGCGCCAGTACAGATTAGCAAAAGGTACCGTTAGGAACGCATAAGGCGCCGCCAGCTCTGAGGAAACCTTCCAGTGGGGGTTACACCCTAGGTAGGTCAATGATGATCCCCCGCACTGCTGCGGTCCTAACCATTGAGACTCGTAAGCTTTGCCGTTGTGGTGCCAAAGTGATAGCGAGTAGAAGTAGGGAAAATTCAACCCCTCCCTTGGGGGGTCAACTTAGTGGGAGGCGTTTTCGACCTAGTGCCCTGGACGCCCAGGTGGCCGCTTCTAGAAGTGACCGCTCCGGGGGGGGGACTTTTCAGCTTTTTCGTCCCTTAGGGGGCCAGAGAACTGAGGCGGTTTTCCGGGAAGCCCCATGAAGAGCGCAGACTCGGGACTGCTGACTTTCTTCCACATTTAGGATTTCAGTACACGGGAACGTTGTTACACATTTTTTGTTCTCTTACAAGCAAGGCATTAAACAGACTTCAGGATACAAAATAGTGTATGAAATCAATAGAAAAATTGACAGAGGAAGACAAAAAAGCTCAACTTATAAACAGATGCAGGAACTTTTTTTAGTAGCAATTAAACTTTTTATTTTTGAATTTATTTTTTCAGATTTGGAAACATGTACTTTATGAAGTCAATGATGCCCAAAATTATTTAAAAACGTATTGTCCACAATATATTTTGTAGAGGCTACTCACAGAGAAACTAAACAGAGAGTACTTAAAGGTTGCTTCGACGTTTGCTCAAATGTTTTGAGGAGACCTCATCCTTTTAACAAAAGCTTTCCATCAAAGAACGAGAGAACAAATTTTTGGTGATCGAAGCGAATATATACTCATGTTATAAAGAAAAGTGTTTGAGAGGAAAGTTTTATTTTTCATAAGATGAGATTAAAGTAGGATTTCATGTGAGGTTTTGGCAGTAATTAAGTTTGGAAAACAGATATAATTTTCGTAACCCAGCCTATCTACTGGACTTTGCAAATTTGCCTTTAAATAAGTTTAAATTAGAGTATTTAAAATATCTCATATGACATTGTCAAGCAATGAATATTTACCTCACGGATTAAAAAAAAATTCAATATCAACCGATTTATTCAAGATTATTATGATAATTAGGCTCGTTGTTACAGTGCCTAAAATAAATATCATTAATTAAAACTTTGTTTAAAATTGTCTTAAAGCAATGTGTTAAAGTGGCGTCTATAAAATAAAGATAACGAAAAATTAATTACAATCAATAATATTGTCTAATTTATAGCTCTTTTTTCTAATGAGCATTACATAGCTGACCAAATTGATACATAAAAGTTTGTGCCATGAGGAAAAACAAAATAATTTAATTTTATTAAAGAAATGGAAGTTTTTATATTTCTAAATCCTTTTATTAACTTTAAATACAAACTATATATTCCTAAAAGCTTTTATATAAATATATATTTTTTTATTTTAGGGGGGGGGGGAATTAGGGTTCCGCCTCGGGCGGCACGTAACCACGCTACGCCGCCGAGTGTGATACATTAACACTGACACACTACTGAAAACAGCCAGATCGAACATTACTATGAAGCCAGGCTGCTCTTACTACCAAGCCACGACGCGGCACACTGGAAACCCAAAAACTGAACGTATTCGGAACGGGGCGGTGTTGGAGAGGGAGGGGGATGAAGACAGATTTAACGTCTTTTTTATTTCTTCCGCCCCCCTTGATATACAATAAACAAGCATTAAAGTTCATTTGAGTTCATTCCTATTTGTACGGGATTTTAACAACGCCCATTAGATTTAGTTTCGCTGTTACTTTATGGCCCTAGGCCTAATTTTAAATTCACATGATTTTTTTTAATGGGTCGAGAAAAAACATTCCACGTTGAACCGCTTAGTGGACTGCCATACAGCTAATGTTCGTTACAAAATAGATATATATTTGAAATATCAAATGTTGAATTGGTGCTTAGCAAAGCTTGATCTCGCGAAACTAACACAGGGTAAACCTGCTTCTTGTTTAAAAAAAAAAAAAAAAACTTGCAAAAGTTAAACTGGTGAAAGCTAAGCTATCGCTAATTAAACTGCCAGTTGCTCAACCTCACAAAGTTATGGATCTTGGGGTGGTGTATGGCTGGGAAGATTTTATTTGCCGCCTGCGTGGCATTTCCCTCCTCCTTGCCCCACACCCGATATGTAGCTGAAGCTAATGTGTTAATTTCTTTTTATTATTTTTTAAATTTGTAGCTCCTAACGTTTTTAATAATAGTTCAATTCAGTGGCGTCGCTAGGGGGTGCGGTGGGGGTGACACCAACCCTAGTGACGCCTCTGGTTCAATTGAAAGGCAATTAATTCTAACTTGAAAATACAACACAAAGAGAGTGTAATAGTAATGGACATAAATATTAAAACATTTTTCTGAGTCCTTACGCAAGAAAAAACAAATTTTCTTTGCGTCTGTAATTTTTGAGGGAAGTGGGTTGTCTGATAAAGAAATAATTTAAATTAAAAAATTAAAAAAAAAAAAAAACATGCACCACACTATCAACATTTATAAACTGAATAAAATTGCAATACTATAGACATAAACCATGGATACGCGTAGGACGCAATAATCTTCTGTATAAAAGGAGCCTTTGTAATTGTACTTGAAGAGTTCAGGATTTCGGGGTCGAGGCATATGACCGGTTACGTCCATTGTGTCGGGTAAAGTGCTGGAGAAAATAATCGGACCAAAATCTGACTCATTGGCACCAAGTATCAAGTAATGATGGATGGTGCCCTACAGAATTCGAAAAGTCTCTTTATTTGACATACTTGAACTAGACTGGAGTTCGACTATGCTGGCGTTACAACTATTCTCGCCCTGGAACTGTTCAGGCCTCCGAGTCAGACGGTATAGAGTAGTTTACTTACACCGGAGTGTGGTCAGAGGGGATAGAGTAGTTTACTTACACCGGAGTGTGGTCAGAGGGGATAGAGTAGTTTACTTACACCGGAGTGTGGTCAGAGGAGATAGAGTAGTTTACTTACACCGGAGTGTGGGCGGGGGATAGAGTAGTTTATTTACACTGGAGTGTGGGGAAGGGGATAGAGTGGTTCACTTAGACCGGAGTGTGGGCAGGGGGGATAGAATAGTTCACTTACATTGGAGTGTGGGGAGGGGGATAGAGTAGTTCACTTACACTGGAGTGTTGGGAGGGGGAGATAGAATAGTTCACTTACATTGGAGTGTGGGGAGGGGGATAAAGTAGTTCACTTACACTGTAGTGTGGGGAGGGGGATATAATACTTCACTTACACTAGAGTATGGGGAGGAGGAATATAGTAGTTCACTTACACTGAAGTATGGGGAGGGGGAATATAGTAGTTCACTTACACTGAAGTATGGGGAGGGGGAATATAGTAGTTCACTTACACTGAAGTATGGGGAGGGGAAATATAGTACTTCACTTTCACTTAAGTATGGGGAGGGGGATAGAGTAGTTCACTTACACTGCAGGAGCACTCCACACAGTGGCGTAGCTAGAGCTTTTGCCGCCCGGGGCGGTCTCCAATATGCCGCCCTTTTAGGGGCCGCCCATAAATGACGTTACGCACCGGGGGGGGGGGGTCACACATTTGATGTCATTCAAAACGCGCAACTTTAAATAAAAGCTACACTAAAATATATGATTACCAAAACTTTATTCAATGACGATTTACGTTGTTTCACGCGTGTTACGACATTAGAGTGCAACCTTAAACTAAAAACATATTTAAATGACCAAACAAACAAGATGATGATTTTAAACATGCTCATTTTCAAATACAAAATACCACTTTGTATGGGGGGGGGGGACTTTGTCACGTCACATTGAGAAATGGATCTAAGTTTTCGTTTCGTGACGCCTTGTGACGAGGAGGCAAGGGGTGAAAAATCAGCCGAAATCACGTGACGTCATTTATGGACTGCCTCTTAATTACGTTAATCATATGATGGTTTTTATAAATTAATAAGCCTGAATAAATAATTGTAATTGAAACGAAGTACATTGTAAAAGGTGGGGACAAATTTTATCATTGCATGCCCTATTTATGTAAGCAGTAAGCAGTAATAAAAGAGGCCACATAAGATGATATACCTATAAATACACATTATAAAAATACAAGATAATTGTTTTGAAGGCCACAAGAAAGTTATAGGGTCACAGGTCCCCCCCCCCCCAAATGAGACAAAAGATATTCGAAATTTACACTCAAAAACATTAACAATTAGATCTATAATATGCTTTTAATTTTTATTTATAAATAAATGATTTNTGAAAATTTTTGTTTTTTCAACTTCAGTTTGGAGAAGCTCCTTTCACAACTAGATAAACTGTTCGCAATTGTTGAAAAAAATTCTTAGCAAAATTGTAATGTTGGATAAAGAATTTTCCAATATTTACTGTTAAATATATTTTAATAGATCAAGGGGGTATTTCCCCTCTTTTTTAACATAATGCCTCTTCTTGCAGTGTAGGTACAGCCAGGGCTGGTCTTAGGCTCCTGCAACCTCTGCGGTTGCAGTGGGCTCAGCGCTTTCAAAGTCCCAACCTATCTTAATTTTCACTTATTATCCTTATTAATACCTTATCCCTACCCAAACTGGGGCCCACGCAATCAGTTTCACATTTTAAGCTACATAGGTGCCCGCAATAGCTAAGACCGGCCCCGTGTATTGCCATAAAAACCTGGATCCTTTATCTTTCAATCACGAACATATCTTTATCAATGTAAATAAAGACATGTAATTGATGTTCAAATTCTTCATTTAGAATCCTAGATGGTATAGTATTTAGTATTATACACAAATATTTTTTTGCAATGGCATGTAACTCATCCCCTCGTTCTTTTATTTTCTTTTATAATTACATCTACGGATACAAACATTTCTCGTTGTACTTTTTGCTCTAAAGATAGAACCTGGTCCTCTGAATTTTCCTCACTCATATTTTTCTCCTTTTAACCTGGTATCTAGTCGATATATCCAACTCTCTGTAACAGCGTTCTGTATTAGCAGATATCTTTTTTTCATCAAATGGGTTTGCAGTGTTTGCATTAATTTAAAAAAAACGGTTTCCCATAAATTGAGATATCATAGAAAAGTAAAAGATTGCCATGAACTGAGTAAAATTCCAGCATCTGATCTCATTTTACTAGTTACTTCAGATGTCAATTTTTCAAAGACGCTTGAAATGTTTAAGTATGTCTTTTTCGGAATTATTTATGTTATTGTGGTGTTTATTAACGGAGAATTGAATAATCGTTCATTTTTAATGAATAACCGTATATTAATGAAAAATACAAGCTATATGTGTTACTTTAATGCAATAAAAACAAAGTAAATTTAATATTTAATATGTTACCTTACAATAATATAATTTACTTCTTGCATTTTAAACACAATATTTGAACCCCTATGTCATGTAGGTTTTTGTTAGTGCATCATTCTGCGAATGTCGAAATTCCACGTTAAAATGGTCGTGCGATATTAATACTACATATATTCGGACCATCGGTGATGGTTTTTTGTGCAGTTTTCTTTTAAAAGCGCCATCTGTGACGTATACCGCTTAATTTTGCTAACAAATTGTTATTTTTTTGAGCGATTTTAAATTTTTAAACTGTTCTGCGTTAGTAATAACAACCATTACGTAATCAAACAAATAATGCACGAATCCGTTAATTTAAACTACTAATTGGGATTCTTTTTGTTTCACTATGGTTTTCACCCTCAAAAGAAAGGGGGCGGTTTTCGGAAATGGCTGGGTTTATTTTTCAAATGCCCACAAATGCCGCCCTTTGAATGAGTGCCGCCCGGGGCGGACCGCCCCCTCCGCCCCCCCTAGCTACGCCACTGACTCCACATGGACCACCCATTGGAAAATAAGGTAGCTGTATAGAAACTGGCAAACATCGTTAGGAAACGATCTGCTTGGTAGAAGGCAGACACTAGAAAAAAAACCTTTCGATTCCTGTATCGCGGCCTTTCAAAGACATTGATGGCCTGGGAATTTTTAAATAAATAACTTCATGTGTCTACAGCATGACATCAGGGGCGTAGCTGTGGGAGGCAAGGTGGTCAAAATTCGAAAGTTCCCTGCCCCCCCCCTAAAATTAGTGTCCAAAATGTTTTTTACATTAAATAATACGCCAATGCCATGTATGTGAGCACTCCAAGGATGTTAAGTACGAGGCCCATAAATCTCTACAAATTTCTAGCTACACAACTGCATGACATCATGATTAAAAATATATTAATTTTTTTAAGGAAAGTTTTACTTGGGTTCCACTCAATCTTCTTCCCTCTAGGCTCAGTGACCGCGCAGCTATCTACCAGACACCGCACAGCAGTTTTGAGTTACCGTGCAGCAAATTTTGTTCGGTTGAAAATACATGTGGATGTAAATTTCGCACACATCAAAAGGATATTTTACACACAAGTTTTTAAAAATTATTATTATTATTATTATTTACATTTTTTGGGCATGAACGAATGAAGCTAAGAGTGAACATGGGTTGCAATGTAAGTGTAAACATTCAAAGAAAGATATACTTTGTATACTGATGTTTTATAGATTAAATAAACGTGTAAGCTCATGTATTTTAGATTGAATTTTGAAAAAAATTACTAAAGATATAAGTTATAAGTTATAACTTAACTTTAAAAAAAAAAAAAAAAAAAAAAAAAGAATCTAACAATGACTTCAAAGTACGTTTAGCTCATGAATTCTGTATCTACGATTACACGTAAATATTTTAAAATTTTGTTATTTAAAAAACCCACTATATTTTGCTAAGCTAAATCGGAGTTCTTGCCCTTTAATTATTCCCCAAAATAAACACTCGAACTCGCCAACAAAAACTCCCTTCCCTCCTTATCCCCCCTCCCAGGGCCGCCGCCACGGGGTGAATTCGGGAATTTAATCAAGGGCCCCAACTGAAGGGGGGCCCCGTCAGACACGCTTGATTTTTTTAAATGCTGATGCTGTTGGCGTAGATATATATTTAATATTTAGAAAATTATTCAAGTGACATGCAACTAAACAGGTAAAAAATTTAGCTTACAACGAAAATTGTTGGAAAAAATTTTCTGCACAAAGAACTGTTCTAAAGGTGTTCTTCGGAATTTCGTGTTTTATGTCACAGTTTTCTAAAAATGATATATTTTAGTCATCAAATACGTCACATATATGTTTTCCGGTGACTCTTTGACTTAGTTGAGTAGATGTAAATATTGGATTTTTTTCTTCACTTTTACGACCCGGTAAGCTGTGAATTTCTTATTCTAAACCAAACTTAATGCTAAAGTATAGTTGACAGTTTTATAGTTACATTATTAAAAAATTCACTCGAAAAATGATAACTCGATTTCTGTTCACATGAGATTGGTGTTTTTAGAAAGCTTAGAGCTAGCCCTTCTTCAAAATGATATATGTTTTAGAGTTTTATGACAATATTATTTTTTGGTCAAAGTATCTACCATGTTAAGTGACAGCGTGCCCCACATATTAGTGATATAATGATACATTGAGAATAGCATTGGCAATTTAAGGTATTAAGAAATGTACAAAGTATTATGATGCGTTATGATCATGTACTTTTGAGCAGGGTATTGTCAGTAAGGCTTTAGAAAATTATTATTTTTTTACAACGATTGGGGTGAGTGGCTAGTAACAGGCGTAATACGAGACGCCATGATCCAGATTCCTCTTGTCGGCATCCTTCCGCCTCGCAAGAAGATGGTGCATCACCGTAACTGTGCAGTCCTATCCTTGAGTGACAGTCTTTACCACAGCTTTTATGTAATTCCCAATGTTTTGGCCTTTCTCCTAGCTCGTCTGTCTGTAGCCTCCTCCATCCTTCGCTCCTCGGCTACTATGAAGCCTTCCTTAAGTTTGCGCTCATGGGATTTTTAAGTGGTCCATGTCCTGCTTCGGTATACAGCGTACTGATGAAGCTGGCTCGATAAATACACAGTTTGGTTTTCTCCGTTAGCTTGGTGTTTTGCAAGACCCGTTTATTTAATTAGCCTTTGTGGCATCTGCCTTGCAGATTATATTAATTATTTCGTCCTCAATGGACAGTGTTGGAGACTTTGGACCCCAAGTAGGTTAAGCTATCCACAACCTCCAAGTTTTTGTTGTCGATATTGATCGTAGGAAAAGAACTTGTGTCTTGGGCCATGAATGTTGTCTTTTTCAAGCTGATTTGCATGCCAAATTCTTTGCAGGCGTTGGGGAAGCTTGACACGAGTTGTTGCAAACCAGTTTCTGTGTGTGTTGTTAGTGCCGCATGAGTAGCTCGTGAATTAGGACATATTGTCGTTTTGGTTTTGGCTCGGAGGCGGGCAGTATTGAAAGGTTCTCCATCAGCTCTGGTGTGTAACCAGATTCCATCACAGCTATCCTTGAATGCGTGTCGAAGCAGTACATAAAATAATATTACGAACAGTGTTTGTGCCGAGTACACAACCTTGTTTAACTCCGCTGCTGACTGGAAACGCTTCTGACGTAGCTTCATCCAACTGCACTGTGCTGTGTATATTTTCATGCATGGAACTGCCTAGTAATGGTGAGTAGGTGTGTAGGACAACAAAATTTTTTCCAGGATTTGGAATAGCCCGTTGTGACTGACTAAATCAAAGGCATTCCTAAGATCCACAAGGGCAATTTATAGTGGCATCTGCTGCACTCTGCATTTGTCCTGGATCTGCCGTATGGAGAACACCATGTCTATGCATGACCGACCACGGAAACCACACTGAGATTCTGAATAAACTTAGTATGCTAAACTCTCTACTCGCGTTAGTATGACACGGGCAAAGGTCTTTCCTACAATACGAAGGTGTGAGATGGCGCTATAGCTAATGCAGTCACTTCTATCGCCCTTGTTCGTATATAACGGCACTATATTTGCATCCTTTAGGTCCTGGGGGATGTAGCCCTGTTTCCAGTAGAGTGACAGAAGCTCGTGCAAAGGTTTTAGTAAAGCTGTCTTGCCACTCTTTAGAGCTTCTGGTGGTATTCCATCATTCCCATGGGTTTTTCCACAAGCTGTGCAGTTAATTGCTTTCCTAAGCTCTTCCGGTGTGGGCACGACATCAAGTTCTTTCACTGGCGGCATAGTGGGGATGTCATCTAGAGTGGTTCTGGTAGCTGTTGCATACAATTCCAGATAATACTAAACCCATCTTTTTAGATGCGCTGCCTTGTCTTGGATAATTTCTTCACTCTTGGACTTTAGGGGGGAAACTTTGAACGTCAAAGGGGCAGTTGCTTTTTTTGATATTTTCGTACATGGCTTTAGCATTCCCCATGTCTGCAGCTGACTGAATGCTGGGGCAGAGAATACACCAGTAGGTATTGCCGCATTGACGTGCGACTTTTTGGCATGTGACTTGGCTACTTTTAAGTCATGCAACCTGTCGGGTGTAGGCTTTTCCTTGTAGCCATAAGAGCTTTCCTGTCGGCTTCAGTGACAGGTTTCATCTTGTCCCAATGTGCATCAAACCAGTCAGTGTTTTTGTGGGATTTTTGTTACCAAAGGGCCCACACGTACCCACTATTCAGGGGCCCCAACATTTCTAGCGGCGGCCTTGATCTTCCAAAACACACCTTTAGAAAATATGATTCATCTAATTTGTGTGGTCCTCGACACAACTTACTTACCGCCCAACCAACCACTCCCTATTTATATTATTAGTTATTTCTTAAAATCAAATTAATGTCTGGTTTGTATTCTCCCTTGCCCTGAAGCTCCAACTTAGATGCCATTTTATTTTATTTTTAACTTTAATGATAATGATAGTTCATGACTGTTGCTTAATTATTTTTTTAAAATCCATATACTATATGATATATACATTTATTTTTTTCCCCTTTTTGCCCAGTGATGTAGGTTTGCGGTGTTAGGACACCAGTCAGTCAAGCCAAACAACCGCATCTAATGATGTTCGATCGAGAGCACAAGCCCAGGGAAACCACAGAACTATATTATAATATGTTACAAAGAAATAATTTAAAAACATCAAAACTAAAACAAAAGACAAAAAAGCAACAAACAAAAAAAAAAATTAAAAAAAAAATGAACACGTGTAGGAAGTCTTCTCACTCGGAAGGTAAAAAAGAAAAAAGATCGATGCCCCGTGGCCTTGTTCGGCTGGGCTGACTGAGTTCTTAACTGCTTTGACTGTGGCTCTGCGCATGGCAACATGCAGGGAGCAGCAATTATCTTGTACACTGTTATTTAATCAATTATTCGTCCCTCCCCCCCCCGAACCATTGTTAATGCCATTGTCTATGAGTTCGTTGTGTCGAAATGTCTTTTTTAAAGGCCACGGTAAAAGCAGGGGTTTTATCGGTCACTGGTGTCCTGGGGTGGCGTAGAAATGATGAAGTCACGAAATTAAAGTCTCCCCGAAGAGTTTATTTTTAAAACAAAGTCAAAAGGGTAAGACTTTGTTTTTAAAATAAAGTATAAGTGGTTAAAATTAAATAATAGACCATCCCCTTATTTATACCAAGATAAGAATTAGGGCTTTTTAAAGTATATGTCTTACAATATGTTATATTTTGTATTTGTGCTGCATGAATTTGTGTAGGAAAATTTTAAAGTTTAACAATCATAAGTTTAAACAGTGACGTAACACGTTGAGGGCAAAAAGGGGTGGGGCCCATGTCCAGAGAGACAATTTTTAATTGTGGCTAACTGCTCAGTGTTAATTTTTTAAAATTTAATTTAATTTTTTTTTTTTTTAATAACAAATAACTGAACTGGTAAATCAAGAAATACGGGAACGTGATACCGGTGTCATGGTACTTAGAAGAAATCTGCTAATACTATGTTGTAGTTGTAGCAAGAATGTGAAAGAGTCAACCCTATGAACAGCAATATCACCAAATCAGAGACGGACCTTACACTATAATAAGATAGGAAAGACGATTAACGTGAGCGTGGTATTAATAAAGAAAGTTAGTGCGTCCTTGGGTGGCTAATTCTCCGTCTCTAGCCTTAATCATCATTGTTTTGGGGAGAAAAAAAAAGGGGGGGGGGTGGTGTTGTTTGTTTTGTAGCATGAACTCACAGAAAGAATAAAAATTTAGCTCAAAATAGCCAACATAGCCCGTTTGATCATAAGCCGACCCCCCCCCCACCCCACCCAATCTTTTCCCACAGATTTTGTACACAAAAAGAACAGAAAAAAAGTCGGCTCTAGAACGAGTTTGTAATTTGTACGGTAGTTCTCAAAGTGGACAATCATGAATCAAGTTCAAAATTTAAACACAAGTACATTTATTTCCGAATGCTAGAAATTAGAAACCATACTTAAATAATGACTGAGTTGTTGTAGAGAACAGCAATAAGTTGGGGCAAAACATAAACAAAAGTATTGTTTACGCTTTAAAAAAAATGTTTGCAAAATTAAAGAAGTGAAAAAGTTATAAATATTACAATTCACAA
>MUZC01004671.1:968925-980529 GCA_002072015.1 Radix auricularia | reverse complement strand
ACAATTAACTTTTAAAAGTACAAATAAGCCGTCAAGGTTTATTAAATTATTCTTTTTTTATAGATAACAGTTGACTTTCAGAGTATAGAAAAAGTATCGGCAAGAGAAGATGTCATTGAAGATTACTATCAATATGGCATTCTGGGAACACAAAATAGAGCTCAGATAAGAACTAGGCAATTAGGTCACACGTTCAAACAATCAGTGCCATTATAGGCTGTGTTAGTTTTACCCCATACGGTTAACTCATTATACCCCCACCCCCTTTCCTGACTACCACTTTTGAAAAAAGTTTCAAGTATACATGTATCTAGCAAAGGTAAATTAATTGTAAACTCAAATATAAATTAAATTGACGGCTCCGAGATGAAACCACTTCAGGAGAGCAAGAAGTTCCGACTATTACTATTATTTTTAAAAAAAATATTTTGACTTACTGTAAATGAGATGATCTTGTAGAACCATTATTTTGTTTGTTTTTTTTTTATCTCACATCACCTTTAGTTTCTTCGCCTTGCCCTCTCACTAAGCTAAATGGCTCGTCCTTTTCTGAATTCTGGATTTTAACCCGAGAGCAATGATCCCTATAAGGTTCGTTGGTCTGCGGGCAAAGTTAAAAAACTCGTGTGCAAAAATGCACAACCCTCCCTTTTTTGTGCATTTAAAAAAAAAATACAAAATTTGCTGCGCGGTGATTCAAAACTGCTGGCACGGCGTCGGCCTAATGCATGCGCAGCCACGCAGCTTAATGGGAATATTGCCCGAGAGTTATGTGGAACTGGCTTCTTAAGTGATATATTCCATGGCTGTGGTTCTCAATCTTATTGATGTACTGAACCCCACCAGTTCCATATGCGTATTCATAGAACCCTTCTTAATAGGGGAGTGTCATCACGAATCATAATAGTCGGGTGTGAGTGTCTTGACCTCCGCCGAATCCCTGAGACTGGCTCACCAAGGGTCCTAAAGTTCGATGGAACCCGGGTTTAAGAACCACTGTTCTAGAAAGGTAGCAAGTTTCTCACCGTCTGAACACATGACGTTTGGGTTTACCGTATCCACCGCATTCCATCATAGACCGAACCCTTGGCTTTATATACACAAAATAAGGCCTTAATACATTTAAATAGAATTGATAAGAAAACAACAACAACAATGTTGTACTTTAATTGTGCCTCAATCTGTACAGCAAAAAAATTTTGTAAATAATTTTTTTTTTCAATTTTGTCCGCACGCCTATGATGGTTTCAACTGTCAATCCTCCTCGCACTTCTTTGGCTACGCCGCTGACATGAACAGTTTTTAATTAAACTTGTCTTACTTCATTCATATTTATGCTTTATTCTTTGTGTTTTTTAATGATCGCTTTATTATTGTATTGAAATTGTGATTGCCCCCCCCCCCCTTTTTCAATGGATTTATTTGATGACTGAAACATTTAAACCATTAAATATCATTTTAATTATTCCAATTTAAATTTAACTATTATAAAAAATCGAAAATTTAGTTTCTAAAGAAAGTTGAAGACGGTAAAAAAATATCAACAGGAAACGGAACAATATTCATAGCAAGGGGTTTGCAGCTTGCGTTGTTTATTTATTTTTGTATTCTCCTACTAGAATGGTTCCGCTTATTTCGTTTTAAGCACCAGGCATGTCTGTTAGTTTCTTTCTTTGAAAGTAATTGATTCAAACAATCATTTTTAATTTAGCTCTCCGGTTCATTACATTGAATATTTTTTTTAAAATCTTCTCGACTAAATTCACTTTCGTTTACACTTGTCCCTTAAAAAAATCCACAAATTATTTCCCGTGAACAAGTTGTTATTACGCTCAGTCAAGATCAACATTTATGCAACATGTCCGTTTTTGTTTTATAAAACGAACCCCCCCCCCCCCAAATCTCATCCTCGTTAAATGTCAGCCGAGTTCAGAATCAGGCGCCCCGGGGAGCCGACAACAACATTGGCTTTGACCCCTGGACATTTTGTATAATAAAAACGTTTCAACAGATTTATGAGAAGGCTATCGACACATTTGCATCGAGTTTTCAGTCTATGGTGATTTGGCGGGAGGAAGATGGGGAGTGCTGCAAGGTCTTCGACTTTTGGAAGCAATGGGGGTGGGGGAAGGGAATAGTTCACACTTCAACTAAAGAGTCTATAGGCTGAGGGGTGGGGCGGCAGTTGGTTTAATGAGAAGTTTGAACAAAATTGTTTCGTTTCTTTTTTTTTATTTATCATGAACATTTAAAAAAATAAAATGTTCGTGTAGTCTATTAATTATTTTGAACGACAGAAAAAGTCAAATCTCATTACGTAATGTAACTTTTTTTAGTTTGAAGAAGGCTTTCGTTGAAACAGAGTGATGTCCATTTCTAGCATAACGTATAGAAATAATCCGTTTGCAAACTTGTGTATCTTAAAGTCTTGAACGAGTCTTTGTCTCTGTCAAGTCACTAAGCTGAATAAGATTAATGTGTTTTAATATAAATAGTGTTGGGATGAGTCCTAACAGAATACTTAGATATTAAAATCATCTTTTAATTGAATAGGTACGACTGAATTTACAGCTACTTCTATTTATAGATTTCCACCATGAAATAAAGTCAATTATGATATTCAATGTCAAAACAACAAATCCAAAATAAAGATGCAAAATAATAATGAGAAATAATAGATGAGAAATTTGTATAGGATCCCCATGTCAATGAATTAATTTTAAAAATCAAACAAAACCTTAGGATTTATAAAGAGAAACTTTTAAAGATGTAATAAGAATATAAATCTAAAATGTTACCTCCCTTTGGTGCAGTGCTTCTCAATTATTTTCTGTCATGGCCCTACTATGGAAAAAGAAAACATTTCGCCAACCCCCCCCCCCTCGCGCGATTGTAAATAATATCATTTGTCAATAAAATTGTTATAAGTACACCTCTGCTGAGGTCAAACGAGCCCCCCCCTTTACGTAGCCTCGTGCCCCCCTGGGGGGCGTGCCCCACTATTTGAGAACCACTGCTTTGGTGAGATCTGCTCTAGAATATTCATCTTCTATAAAGGGCCGTCCATAAAGTAAGTCACGCTCCTGAGGGGGGTGATGTGTAAGAAAGTGTGACAGGGGAGAGGGGGTGTCCGGCCATGTGTGACGTCACGGTGGTTTTTTTTAAATTAAAATTTAATTTTATTGTAAATTTTAAAAAAAAATTGAAAGTGTGACATACTTTAGGGGATGGGGGTCTCAAGATTTGTGACAGTTTGTGACAGGGGGTGGGGAGTTAAAAATGGTCAAAAATAGCGTGACGTACATTATGAACAGACCCTAAGGGACCCATCCACCAAAGAAAACATTGATAAACTAGGGGGAAAAAAGAGTTACCCGATTCATTACTCGAGACTATTCAAAACTGACGAGAATAACACCATTTGTTAAATCGTTAAACCTTGAAACAAAGAGCGAAGTAGTAATTATACATATGGCAATTAAATTCTGATTTAGAAATACAACACATAGATAACTTAATACATCCCTCAGAAAGACACAGGGATAAAAACAGCTTCCTTATTCAATATGCTATAACAAACACATACACATTCTCCTTTTTCCCCGTCAGGAATTTGGGCGTGGAATCAGTTGCCTGACGAAACCAAGAAAACAAAATACTTTATCAACATTTAAAAACGAATAAGTTATCCAGGACTAGACACAAAGCATAGATAAGCAGAGGAAGCAATAATCTTCTGTACTATGGCGGATAAGGGGGTTGCAGATTGAGCTATAGCCAAGGAGCCCCCAATGATTTAATGGCCCTAAACTTATTATATTGTTTAATAAAGGTTGCTGGACCGGGTACAAGGTGAAATTGCAGCCAGGGGCCCCGTGCAGTCTTGATCCGCCCCTGCTTCTGTTTTAGAAATTCGGCTGGTTGACATAATTTTTGGGCGGATATTCGGATTAGCCGGATTTCTCCATACATTGACATTTGCGTTGATTTTCGGCTGATTACGAAATATACGGATGAAATTTGGCTGAAGCCTGGCCAATAATGAAGTAGTATAACTTCGGCAATACAACACTTTTAAAATATTTCTGAATTTTAAAAATTTATTTTTAACCATAGAAAAAAAAGTATTATATTATGATGTCATATTAAATACAGTGCATGAATGCATTCCACTCATTCAGTTTCTGTCACTCAATCAATACCTGATAGGCACTTAGAATATCAGTTTATAATTGTCATAAATAAAACAAACGTGATGTAGTTTATCATCTAATAGGTTAATGCCGCGCGCCGCATATTTTCCGGCGGATTTTTGGCGGAAAAAAATCTGCGGCGTATTCGGCACTCGGCTTTGGTTGAAGGGTCAAAGTCTATATAGATAAAGCGTCTATTACAGATAAATAAGATAAGATATATAAGATAAGATAATGTAAAGTGTTGGGTTTGTATACAAAGAGTTATGAGTCAATGGATTTATAGCACCCATAAGGTACTTAACTTTCTCTCTATTTTTCGCTTGTTTTACTTTTTCTTTTCTTTTCTTTTAATTTTAACGCAATTTCCCTTGGAAAAAATGCGTTTATATATTTGAAATGTCTGGCCAGTTTGAGCTTTGAACAGCAACGCCCTCTGAACCATACCAGATAGAGGGTACGGATCTTTTGCAAATATGTTAAGGGGGTCACAAGGATGTGCACGAGCAAAAAAAATTACAGAAACGGTTTACTGGATTTCCTAAAAATAAAAGAAAAGAAAAGAAGAAAATATCAGTCTTTTTTCAAATGGTAGCATTGATGATAGGCGGGACGGTAGCAGTGATGGTAGGCGGGATGGTAGCATTGATGATAGGCGGGATGGTAGAGGTGATGGTAGGCGGGATGGTAGAGGTGATGGTAGGCGGGATGGTAGACGGGATGGTAGAGGTGATGGTAGGCGGGATGGTAGAGGTGATGGTAGGCGGGATGGTAGAGGTGATGGTAGGCGGGATGGTATGCTACAAGGTTTTATGCCGTCACTGCAAAGAACCAGTTCAACATTAAAAATTACCGACTCTTGTGGGCTCCTCGCACCAGCAACACTCAACGTTATCCTCAAATCTTCCCGGGCCAAACAAAAAATACTAATCGATTTTTTATGTTTTTGGTATTGATTACCAATGAACTGCTATAATAGCTCCCCCCCCCCTTTTATTTCCCCTCTTCCAATTCAAGAAGATGGCGCCACTTGATAAAACACCTGATCTGAAAGACGAAGCGTCACGAACATTCGTTCCACTGTATGTGTAATATAGGGTCCAATGGGCCCCTTTCCCCAACTCAATTGTAGAGTCTCGCTCTTTGATATGTAGTTTTGTCCCTTCGGCGAAGAAGATCTACACAACTCTCATTGATCTCTTCAATGGGACCAGGGTGTATTAACTTTACACCGCGCTTGCTAGAGACTATGAGGAACATAAAAAACATGAGGCGTGTGAGAGAGGGGGGGACGGTATGGGGGGCGGGGGCTGGGGAAGGAGCGTAAGCACCAGAGAAAGGAGCGTCGAGATTTCCCCTCCTACGGCCCGCGGGATATTAAAAAGCAATTAATCTTTCTAAATAGAGTTCCGTAGATTTGCCGTAGTGTTTATGTCCAGGACAGCACCCGGTACACACACACACAAATAGCGGTGTGCATTACATGGTCTGTAACAAAGCCACGTCGCTCTAAGTGCTAGGTAACTGAACGCTGGAATAAAAAGTGTGTGTGTGGGAGGGTGGGGGGTTACAAGTTAAAGATAAAGAAGAAAAAAGGTCATTGATCAGGGCCCGAAATTCTTTAGGAGAACGCGAACAGTGGTTAACCGCCCCTCTCTCCCCCTTCCCTCTCTCTTTCTGCCACCATCTACTCCGCGTCTTTTTCTTCCCTTGTTTCCATGCCCCCCCCCCCCGACCAATCGTTTCAGTAACACCCCAGAGACACGGAAAAGAAGACCTTATAACTGTAATACTCATGCCTTGACAATAACACTAAGCCAATCTACCTACGTCTTTGCCCGTTTGACGTTAGTTTCTTTAGTCTCATGTCTTGCACGAAGAAAAGGCAATGTAAGAGGATTTTGTTTGTTTGTTTGTTTGTTTGTGTTAAGTCGCAATTCATCATTTTGCAAAATCGTTTAAAGTCGCGACAATGCAATGGCTCCCAAATTTTGTGGACAAAACACAGCTAATTCGTTCTGCTATGCAAAAAATAAGGAATAAAAACCTTTTTTGTTTACGCATGCACGTCTAAATAAATAATAATAATAAAGCGATGTAAATTTTTAAAAACTTATAAATTGGAAAAAATCGAAATATTTTCTTAAATTTTGACATAATTTTAATCGATCAAATTATTTTAATCGATTAAAATTTTTAAAAATAAATCGATTATTAATCAGCGTTAATCTTCCGCAGTCCTAATCAAATTACATGTTCTAATAAACCTTAAGGCCTTAAGACACGCAACTTTCTCCGTTTTTCTTCCCGCGGCACCATTATATAATCTTTGAGAGAAGTTTGGTCAAGCAGACATTACTGGGCATATCCTTTCTGTAAGAGCAGGTGCATGCTCGACACTGCTCCGTACTCTCTCTCTCTCCCTCACTCTCTCTCCTTCACTCTCTCTTTCTCCCTATCCCCCCCCCCTCTCTCTCTCTCTCTCTCTCTCTCATTCACTCCCTTTTTCTCCCCATACTCTTTCCCTCTCTCTTTCTTTCTCCTATTCTCTCTACCTCTCTGTCTTTCTCTCTCTCCCCTCTCTCTTTCTCTCTCTTCCCCTCTCTGTCCCTCCCCTTCTCTCACGTCCCCTTCTCTCTCTCTCTCTCTCTTTCTCTCTGTCTCTCTCTCTCCTGCGCATGTTTACAATTTCTAACACAAGGGGATTAGGCAACCAAGTAAATTTAAATCTAAACATTAAAGAAAGACACGAAATAAATCGTAGATTTATATCTAGCGCTAAAATAAAATATTGACCAACAGTAAAGCCTAAACATTTCCATGATATGACAATGATTATTTTAAAATTAAAATAATTAAATACAATAGAATCTCATTTGAATTTATTGGCCAAACAAAAAAATTAGTCTGCCTTCAATTTTCAAGCAAAAAAAAAAAAGAGTTAGAAAAAAATATTTTAATTACGAAAACAAAAAAGAATGCGTGAGCCTGACAGGAAACCTCACAACAACGAAACGTATCGGCAAAAAAGCCTTCGTCAGCAAAATTTTTATGCATCAGCTTTGTGAATTCATTAAGTGTTGGCGCGCACGGAATTGTTTATGCTGCATTTGCACGCAATAATATGACTAAACGAAACATTTCCTTTGAACAAAAATATATTGTTATTCCCGAAGCCGATTCCAAGTGTCATCGTGCGAGACATACTTGACTTAAGCCAGCCATGAAGCCAGAGCCAACTTAATCTTGAGTGATCTAATACAGTGCTTCTCAAAGTGGTGAATTGCGGACCGATCTCGGGCTGTAGACCCGAACCTAGTAGGTCATCCTCCGCAGGTCCTCTAGAAAGGACAGAAAAATCTAGTTATAACTTATAGCCCTTCATTTACAACCATTAATACTAACCCTATGGAATGTGTAAATTTTTCGGCAATAAGCACATACAATGAAACAAATCAAATAAATTACATTTCGCAACCACGCCACAATAGGCCAAACGGTGCACCTGTTCCCGAAGACAATGAAAAAATTCCTGCCGGTCCGCCGTAGTAAAAATTTTGAGAAGCATTGTTATATTACATGTTTCAATTTTTAAAATAAGTAATAAATCCACGCGGTAAAAGTTTCCTATTGTGGATCTTAGTGACGTCACTTGGCGACAATCGTTGGAATAATTTTCGGAGGCTTTGTTATTCTGTATTACCTGCTGAAGAAGTCGTTGAGCCGTGACGCCCTTTTAATATAACCTATTAATTTTTTAATTTTTTTTTTTTAAATTTAGATTTCATTTCATTTTTTTTAAAACTCGAAACTGGCTATGTTGAAATTATTTGATTAGTGGCCAAACGGTCACAATTAAAGGCTCACTGAGGGAAACGTTCACAAGTAAAGGCTCACTGAGTGAAACGTTCACAATCAAAGCCTCACTGAGTGAAACGTTCACAATCAAAGCCTCACTGAGTGAAACGTTCACAATCAAAGCCTCACTGAGTGAAACGTTCACAATTAATTCCTCACTTAAGGGGAAGCAAACAAACAACAATGGAATGATTTCATTAGATTACGTAAACTTGCAATTAATCAACTAATAACAATTAGTTTATGTTGGGCGGGGGAAGAGAGGCTAGGACAATTACTCAAACAATATAAACGTTTTGTACATTTTTGCCTCTAAAGTTTTTTTAGTGCGCCTAGCGTTCTCAATGCAGACTATTTAAAGTGACAAAGAAGAAAGCACTAAACACTATTTACATTATTATTTACATAAATCACCCAACGCACCGGTGGTGTTGTAATGACTTTCTTTAGTTGAAGTTGTCCGTAAATGTGTAAGTTTCTCTTTAAAAATCAATAATAATAATAAATAAATTGATAATTTACATAGCGCAGTATCACAGCAACCAACTAGGCTCACGGCGCTTTATTTGAAAATAGTAACACACACAATTACCAATTCCCTCGAAGGTAAAACATGACGGAGCATATAAGTTACGTTTATCATTTAAAAGAGATGTTCGATTATTTACTCTAACAATTTCACTAATAGATCTAGCACTGGTTTTCGGTTATTCAATAAACATAGCAACATTCGACTTAGACCCTATATATCATCTCACATCTGCAAAATGATGGCCTTATAAAATATTGCCTGTTCGTTATTGCGTAATTTTTTTTCCCAACAGAATTAGTCCAAACTTTAATGTGACGGAATAAATCAGTGGTTCTTAACCTGGGTTCGGTCGAACTTCTGGGTTTCGGCGAGTCAGTCTCGGCGACTCGGCGGACACACACACGACAGCATATGATACGGTATGACACCTTATTAAGGAAAGGATTCTGCGCACGTGAAACTGGTGGCGTTTCGCACCTCCGACAAGGTTGAGAACCACTGTAATAAATCTTTGTTGTATAATGAAACGTGGTTTGGAGGAAGAGTGGTAAGCATAATATCTTGATATAGTTTATAGTTCAGTATATACAAAATTACGCGTATTGAGTAATATCAACAAGGAGGAATGCAGATTAATTTGATCTATACATAAACTATTAACTGTATTACTTGATTGAATACTGAACTGAACTAAACTGAACTGAACTGTCCTCTAGCCCGTCGTTGTTTCGTTGGGATTGGGGCACCATTGTGAACTGCGCACTATCTCGTGCCATTTGTCCCGGTTCTGTGCTGCCTTTTGGGAGTCGCTGAATGCCTACATTGTCACGTAAATTTAGCAGATGGATAACGGGATGTGCCGGCAACTACATGATAACATCGAACTGAATTATTATATTTTAATTCTATTACCAATTACCATCATTAGTCATGTTGTTGATATTCACATCGGATACGTTTTATAAACAAAGCCAAGCAACCCTAAAGAATTAACGTATGATAAATAATGTGACATCCATAAAAACCTCATGTTAAATCGATGGAAAGAAATTCATAAAAAGTTCATATAAAATAAATTTGAAGAAAATTCTTCTTCTTTTTTTTCCCCCTCTACGAATCTTCATCACGCGCGGTCGTTAAAAAACAATAAGACTTCACGTTTTGTTAAACTTTAAAAATGCCTGTCGCCAGCTTGGTATTTAAAAAAATTGATTCGTCTCCATGGAAACCAAACCAAGAAAAAATATATTTATTAACGTGTTTATTTTTATTAGGCACGTTGAAATATGAAGCTATGACCGCTCATTGAGGTTAATAATTTATATCGTAAAGATTTATTTGTTTAATGAACACTTCTCGGATCAAGAGGTTGTTCAGATATGCTCAGCTTGTAAAACGCTGCTGATAATATTATACTCTTACGCATTATATCCCCCACCCCCACCAAAAAAAACAACAAAAAAACAAGCTGTACTAACGCATGTAGAAGATTTATGTGAAGTGGTCTTCGAGTGTCCGATGTTAACTGTCAGCAAACTTTATGGCTTGAAGGAGATGTGTGTATTTGTGTGGGGGGTGGGGGAGTATAAAGATCTCATGGGATAAGGGTGGGGACGGGGTGGATAAATCATAGATCTCTCCCCACACCCCACCCCTCACACTCTTGGCACGCATAGCTAACCGTTAATTTATATTGAGGTAACGTCAGGAATAAAACGCGTTAAAGTGAAGTTTACCCCGTAAAGTCAGAATGCAAATTAATTTAATACAGTCAGTCTTTAATAAAGATGGAAAACAATTAAAGAGAACTATTAATAGAACCTCCACGCATCCCCCCTCAACCAGGATCAGGATTCAGAGTTTTTAGAACCTGAGCTTTCAACAACAAACAAAACGGGGAAAAAACACTAAAAAAAACTTGTCTTACGTCATATTGTTTTTCGTTCTCACTTGAAATTTTAAAATATGAAAATTCTATTGAGATTTCAACAACAACATGCGACCATCTCTATCGCTTCGTCTCATCAGTCAGAGGTGGGATCGCAATGCTACTCTGACATCAGCTAAAATCGTAATAAAAATTAGTCAAAGCTTAAATTGAGTATTTCTGAACATCTAAGTTGTCCATCAGTAAAACAGCTGTAGCCACATTTCTCTCCCTATTTCTTTCTGTCTTTCTATTCCTTCCTTTTCTTTATATTAAAAAAAGCTCAACATTTTGTAACAACAGAATCTTGACTCGTCACCAAGGAATTAGTTTTTAATATCACGGTGACACATTTACAATTTCGTTAGGTTAGGATTTGTGTTCTAGAAACTAGAAACTTTGCGTAAGTCGATTCCATCAGTGTGACGTTTTCTTTATTGTCACAGCAGTCTTTATGTCTTTCTCATAACTCGCGTATCGTTGTAATATTTAAGCCAAAGGTCGTTCTGTTTTTTTTGCAGTCTAACAATGGAATTCACTTTCTTTACCCATCCGTCTGATTCCAACAACCAAGTACCTCAATATTGCCACGTAAGACACATCTTTTTTAAAATTTATTTTAAAAAATTAATGAAACATTTCTTCTGTTGATTAACGTTGCTTGTATGTAGCCTAACGTACTGTAATTTATGTGGTTGGTATGATATGAATGTTTATTTAATACTTATATGTATGTTATTATCTGGATGTAAAGCGCAGTGAGCCCAGTTGCTTACTGGGATACAGCGCTGAATTACCAAATTATTGTTCTTCTTCTTCTTAGTCTAAATTAGATCAGCCATGAAGAAGTTTAATCAGCTGTCCCATTTGCTATTTAAAGTTTTGAAAATGATGTGGAGTAAATAGTCTTAAAATTTATGTGGGATAAATACTGTTGTTTGTGGGGTAGAAAGTTTTAAAATGTTTGTGGTGTAAACATGTTTAAAAATGTAACATTCATTTATTTATTTCTACCTTGTTGTCAATCAAAGAAAGCTTATATATATATATATATATACAGAGAGAGAGAGAGAGAGAGAGAGGGAGAGAGAGAG
>MUZC01004671.1:953967-968866 GCA_002072015.1 Radix auricularia | reverse complement strand
GAGAGAGAGAGGGAGAGAGAGAGGGAGAGAGAGAGGGAGAGAGAGAGAGAGAGAGTTTTGAATTCAACTTTATACCGAAGAAATTGTGTCCATTGTTCATTATGAGCCCAGAAGACTTTCTAAACTTAAGAGTTTAGAGCAACAATAACAATAACAAAAAAATAAGAATAGTTTCCAAACAAACAAAAAACGTATTCACATAGGCTTATTCTTTCCTACACGATCTTTCCTATTTGAAAATATAATTATTAGTGTCTTAAGGTATATTTGAAGAATATTAAGAAGTAATTAAATGCTCCGCTAAATAACGTGCTGTGACAAGGACAAGACACAAGAAATATTTTTTTTACTAAGGTTTAAGTTTACCCTCCGATAGGCGCTATAGGATAGTAGGTGAAGTTCCTCATCTTCTGCCTCAGCTGTACGAGACTGCTGGACTGGCCGACCACCAGGAAATGTGTGCCCTCCACAGCTGCACCAGACCTCTGGACTGGTCAACCACCGGGGAAAATCGCTTGACCACCCACAGCGAGGAATTCAAATGTATCCAAACCTGCCCTCGACGGCAGCCGAGCGCCAACATACAACGTTACCGCATAAGCCGTTGGTAGTTCTCTATCTGTAATTCCAAAAGGTTTGGTACCATTGGCAGTTGTCTGTACTTCCAGCACTGTTGGTACTTTTGGCAGTTGTCTGTATTTCCAGCACTGTTAGTACGCTTGGCAGTGTCAGTTCTTGGACATGGCTGGACTCGGTCGATGATCCGTTAATCCATTAGATTAAGAAAGAACACAAACTATTTTTGTTTTAACAAATACTCAGCGTATCCACTGCTAAAGGGGGAGTCTTTTAGTTAGACTCCTACAAGACATCCTTACTCCAGTGGAATAATAAAACTGCTGTCCCCCAGTCTGTGATCCTATTGGATGAATGAGGCAAGTTAATGAGCTGATTTGGTTTAGTTAAATCTTAATATTGTGATACTTCAATAGTAAATATGTTAACATTCAATGTGCTCACACACATATCGGACCTAATAATATCCATATATTCATATTTTAATAAATAACAATGCACAGAGAAACAATCGTGAGAGGATACGTTTTTATTAAATCAATAATTAAATTTTATGTGCCATTTAAGGTTACCGTATTTCTGATTAAAATTAAACTTTTTAAATAGAATTATGTTTTGATTTATACTATATATATATATATANAATATAGCACACTATAATTTACTATTTGGGTACAGGAGACCGCACATACTATAAGAATAGATCAGTATGTACCCAAAAAAGATCTAACACTATCACTTTAATGTATAAGTTATAGAATTTGGAATAATCCCCCCACCACCCCGACCTAATCGACCCACCGACCCACCAGCAGTTCACTGGCAACAATCTTTTTCAATGAGACACACACCACTAAAAAAATATGCTCTGAATTTTAAAAAAAAATAAAAATTTAAAATATTCACATTACTGTAACTTTAAACACATCTCTTCGCGTATTATGTTATTCCATACAGAGAACAATGATATAAGACGTTCAGCTCCATCACAAACTTAAGTTAACGTCTAAATAAATTCACGAACTTTTATTTTAAACATTAAAAAAAGTATCAATGAAATGAACCCACTTATTTGAACAAGCTCTGTAGTCTGCTGGAGTAAATCAAAGACTCATGCCGTCCGCGGCTTACGGCGTAGTCGTAAGGGGTGGGGCAGGTGGGGAAGAGCCAGAGTGAGGGGTGGGAGGAGGGTGGAAGGGAGAGAGAAGTGTGCGGAGGAAATCTGTGACCGTCGAATATTTGCTCACGACCAAACTAAGTATGACACAAGTCTTGTCACGATGGCACCGCGGCCACCACACCCTCCTCCCGCCTCTCTCTCTCTCGCTACCCCCACGGCGCCACAGCTGCACCGCCACGGGCGAGGTGGTGGTGGTGGTGGTGGTGGTGGTGGTACCTGGGCCGTTGTCAGGGCGGACAACAATCTCGGGTTACGACCGACGCGGTGAGAAGAAAAAATGACTGGGGACATTTTTTTTTAGGACACACAAAAATAAAATCTGTCACCTTCGTTGTTTGGTTGATAAGGGAATGCTGAGGGCGTTCTAAAAATAAACACCAGTATATGATTTAGATACGTTAAATATTTTTTGCGACATAAAGATCAAACACATCGATCGGTCGGTGTTTAAACTTGAACCGAAATTGATTTATAGGCGCGCTAAATAATAATATATTGACGGTCGAGAATAGGAAGAGACATTGGTTAAGTTGTGGGGGGGGGGGGGTGCGGCTTTTACCACGGGTGGCACTTTAAACATGTGACCCTTTGGGTCAACTTTAAATGATATAAACTGGTCAAATTAATGATGTACATTCTGAGTGCTTTATGGGTTTTCGCTTGGAGGGAATACATGACCTAGGGCCTAGGTCCTAGGGCAAACTCTGGCAACGCAAACGGGCACGGTGGTCGAGCTGGCGTAACGTGGGTCACGGGTTCGGATCTCCGTGAAGGCAGGGATTTGTTCCCAGGGCCAAGGGTTTCCCTGAGTCCAACCGACTCCAATGGGTACCTGACACTAGTTAGGGAAACAAACGGTGGCTGTGAATAGCGTGGTCCCTCATTCGCTGGGTCACATGCCGATACGTTCTCTACAGAAAGAACGCAACAATCTTCTGTATAGAAGGAGCGTCTGTAACAGATAAGACAACTATAGACTCGTGACTCTTACACTCATATCCTACATGCGGAAGAAAATCATCAGCCCCGAGCCTTTGACTCTTCATGGGTCTTCCCGGAAGGCCCTCTCAACTATTTGGCCCCCCAAAGGGACCTAACGGCTGAGAAACCTCCCCGGAGCAGTCGCTTCTGAAACGGCTACCTGTGCATACAGGGCCAGGGTGGACAAGGCCTCCCAATTCTAAAGTGACCTCACAAAGAGGAGTTGAATATCCCCACTGCGACTCGCTAAAACTTGGGGGCCACCCCGGCTAAGCACACGAGTCTCCATGGTTAGGACTTCCACTAAGCGGGGGATCATCAATGACCTATTTAGGGTGCAACCCCCACTGGAGGGTTTCCTCAGAGCCCAGAGCTGGAGTCTGCTACGTTGTTCGCGGTTCCTTTTGCTAATCCGTACTGGCGCTCCTGGCCCTAAACTTGCACCGCTCAATGAGGTTGCTAATAAAAAAAGGGGGGACGAAACGGTCGCTACAGGATAACCCGACACTCAACGGGTATTATGATTTTCATCATCGGCATTGCATCTGATGCTCTGCCTAAGATCCGTCCAGTCCAGCGACTGTAATCATATGTGATTAGCACCTAACACATAACATATCAGATCCTGTATTGCCTGCCAGAAGTTACCCTAATTATGTCTTCCTTCTTGAGTATATCCAAGTATCCTTACTATCGGTGGGAAAAGAACAGCAGCTCAATAATATCGTGAAGAGCTTCAGTTAGGTGGGGGTTTAGCAATGTCAGAAAACAGTTGCATGTGACGTCAGTTTTGCCGGAATCCGGATGCGATATTATAAAAGCCACCCCCACAACCGAACATCATCACAAAATCTTAGCGCTGCGTCTGGTAATTAAGCGAAAATCTGAGTTAAATTTTTTTTAAAAATTAATTAATTTTTCAAAAAAAAATCTTATTCTGTTGTTTATGTCCCATACCCTCGACGTAGGATTCAGTAGACGATGTTCTATATCAACAACTCAAGGGATCTCACTGGTCAACAATAGAATGACTGAAACCACAGAACGATTCCCTGACCACCCAGCCGTCTCCCTGGCGTGTACGACACGGCGAGCGCTACATTCCAATACTGGACGGAATGAGAATGTCGCATGAATGCTAAAAATTGAAATGTACGCTATAAAAATGTGTATTGAAGGCGAGTCTTTAAAACCCTTCCAAAAAAATCAACAACAAATAACACTCCACCCGTGACGTTTTCTAGCAAAGAAGGAGATAGTTTATGTGACATATTTATTCTATCGTGACTCACAACCATCTTGTAGCACTAAAATATTAATCCAGTCCCCAACCTATCTTGTGGGCCGTGTTTGGCCCGTGAACCTTAGATTTCACTCAACCGTGACTGTGTGTTTTAAGTTTTAATAGATGTAATATTATTTTAAAATTAATATTCAAACACAAACACACACCTAACAACTAATTTCTCATTTCTTGAAGTAAAAGTTGTAGGCTTCATATTCCACATTTGTCGCAGGCACGATCTGTGTTCCATGCACGATCCGTGTCGCAGGACCCATAACTCAATCAGTAAATCTTTATAAATAAATCATACCCCGATCCCGCCCCAAATAGAGTTTTAAAAAATGCAATAACCAGATCAAAGAAAGTAATTACAAAAGACAACCAAAAAAATCTCCAAGTACAACAACATCAGCAACAAAAGAACAACATCAAGTTTGAAAACTTCAATCCATCACCCACCGGCCACCCTGAGACCTCAACTGCTTTGATGTCAATCACACTGTGGGGATTCACCGCTTACATTTTGTGATCTTACTTCAGATGTCCAAGTAACACAATAGGATATCTGTAAACATGTCGGTGGAATTGATCGTGGCATTCTTGGTAACAAAACAAAAAAAACGGAAAAACAACAACAACAAAAGACCCACACCGGCCTCCCCCCCCCCCACACACACACAAACTATCAGAGGCGTCACTAGGGTTGGCGTCACCCACCCCCTCATGACTTACCCAGTAGACCTTCACCGAGTCTGTCATTGCTAAAAATAACGGGAACATACAGACGTGTGCGTTTAGGTGTTGCCCCTTGTGATGGTATGGGCGATGTAGTAATTTCATCTAATACCAATCCTTTGGGGTATTCAAGTGTTAAAGTTAAAAATTATACAGATTTCTTATAAATTAACTAAATAGATTTGAATATCTAAACTGGTTAGAGACATAATTTTCTTTAATAAAACCTCATTTAAAGCATTCTAATTTTTTTATCATCTATCAGATACAGGAGATGAGTAAAATAAATAATGTTAAGCCTGGTCCCTATTGGAATTCAGGACGTGTTAGCGCATTTTCGTATTATGTATCAGTACTTATGTTAGATATCAGCATTATGTAGTTATCAGTAATTGTGTTTAGATTTTATGAATTTTCTTGTGTAATGAATATACCTGACATTTTTTTAATTTAAAGGTCATTTCTTTACATTTAAAAAAATTTTATTTTCTCTTTAATCTAACTACAAGTCACCACAAATGATGACGTAAAACTCTCTAAACTTTTACACATATTCTAATGACGTCAACTAAAAAAAAAAACTAATTCTTTTGCACGCTTTCGCACCACTCTTGAATGCTTGAAAAACTATGTATTCGACTTCCGGCAATGGCGGCCGTTCCCTGCGCTAGTGTTACCTCTCGATTCGAAATATTTTTTGGTAGTTTTAACGGGGTTTTTTAACGGATCGAGTAACTGAGTGTTGATGCACAAATGGCAGGTCAGGACATACAAAAAACATATATACCTCATGGGTCTAGGACTTATGGATGCTGAGATCAAGGGTGATGACGGACGGACGGACGGACAAAACGGGTGCAATAGCGCATTCGACTTCTCGAAAATGCGCTAAAAATATTAAAATGTTACATAGCCGTTTCTTCCCTTGTACTACTATACATTTTAATTTTTATTTTAGTGTGGACTTTTTTGGGGTGGTAGGGAGCGGGGGGGGGGGAGATCTACCGGAATTCAGATAAGGTACGCCATAGTTGAGTAAAGGAACACTTTCACGCTACGCTGCGCCAGTTTTTTTGTTGTCACCCAAGCAGATAATTTATTATATATGTGTTATTTATTAAAGAATCTGGTGCCTGGTGTCTCAGAAAGACATGTCTATTTATAGTATAGGCGAATTGATTTTTTTGTTTATATATTATTGTTATCGTATATGCTAAACACTTCCTCCTTCAGTTTTTCAATATCAGATATGACACACAATCTCCGGTATTTTGTGTGCAGTACTGGGCGGCCAGGTACCGCGGCCATTCTTCTCGTATCAGTGCCGGTATGTAAAGAAACACGATTCTCGTCACCGAAGATTTAGAATTTTAACACAAATTCGCCTCCAATCTTCCGGCCTGTGACTAGGGGCGTGGGTATATGGAGGATGGGGTATAACGACATGGGGCGATGGAGTGCCTGCCTGTGTGTCTGCCACCGGGGCAGTGGCGTAGCTAGGGATTTTGGGGACCCGAGGGCTTGGACTTTTTGGGGGCATCATCATTTTGACCGATGGCTTAATATATAATATTTAATGTTAAAAAAATATTTTCAGACACTCCTTTGGGGACTACCTACAGTGGGGGCCCGGGGGGATTTTCAAATTTTGACTCCCTCCCCCTCCCCTAGCCACGCCACTGCCCCAAGGAGGGGGTGGTATGAGCCTCAGAATGCATCAAGTCGTAATTATACCGTACATAGATTTACATATTACCCATGATGAAATTATTATTAACAAATTTGCTGCAAAAAAATTAAGATCTGGACTTTAAAAGAAACTTGTTTAATTCACTACAACTACAATACTACCAAGAAAGCCAACACTTTATCACCATTTAAAACTCTAGTAGGAATACAAGACTAAACACAAACCATAGAAATACGTAGGACGCAATAATCTTCTGTACAGATGGAGCGTCTGTAACATATAAGATAAGATAAGATATCATGACGTACAGAACAAAAGACACAGTGTAGTAAGTTTAGGAAACCTTTGACCTATGGAACGCAGCCAGTGACGGCGAAAGCCCAGAATCTCCGGAGAAAATCGGGAATGTGATGGCGTCTATACTTTGGAAGTTGACATCGTGTTTTGAAATTCCGCGAATGCTTTACTGAAAGACACCATTACGTTATCGGGAGCCCGGTGGTTTTTGAAGTTTGTCAGCGGTAAAGATTTTTTTTCTCAAAAAGTGTGGGTGTGTGGGAGGAGGGGGTTTATTTGTATTTGTTAAAATAAAATTTTAAAGAAAAAAACTTGTTTGATATCTTGCGTTCCTGACCTTTAAAATAGTTCGCTGCTTACAACAGCTTGCGAGCCAGGTTTCGTCAGCAGAAAGCTGGAATGTTTTCTTTGGTTCCGTTTCGCGTTACACAATAAATTATTTTTGTTCACTATTTATTTTTGTTTTGTTTCAGTGAGAAAGTGGATCGGTAATTAGCATTAACCAAGTGTTGCTCCTTGTTATTTATCACAAGTTATCGTAGGAACAAGTTTTTTTGTGTGCTTTTGTGTGTGTGTGTGCGGGGGGGGGGGCAGTGGCGGATTTAGCTATAGGGCAGGGGGGGCGGGTCGCCCCCCCCCGCGCACCTCTTCAGTCTAAAATGGTGCCCCCCTTAAGGCGCCCTTAATGAACACTAAAAAGGTGTAACTAGAGCAGAAAAAAAAGATTGTTAAACACGAAACTTTTAATCAATCACTAAACTTCAATACGACAATATTGGCTTGCTAAATATCGTATTTCAAAACTGCAATATCTGGTTTGGTCAGTCAGGAGCGTCGCTAAATGGAAAAGAATAGAGAAGCATTGAAACGAATGTTGTTTTAGCAAAACAGAGGACACAGAGAACAATCTTGCTTTATTGATGGTAGTTGTAGAAATACTGGAAATTTTCGTTAAATGATAAGTTTATTAGCCAACTATGATTCCACTTTAAACAGTCATCTAAAGTTTAAAAAGAAAAATGAAATTTATTTAAGTAATGATGTGCAAATTCATTTAATTCAATCATTTGCACCTGAATTATCAGCAGCAATTGATAATAAAGTTAAGTCTTCACATTTCTTTTCTTTAATTATTGATTCAACCATTAATATATCTAAAATTCATCAGATGTCACTTTACGTTCAGTTTTAAAATTAAGAAATGTTGAGGAAAGATTTATAGGCTTGTATACTTTGGTAAACAGAAATGCTGCAAACCTGCATTTGCTTAGAAGATTCTAACGGAANGTGAGTGATAATTTACAAATTTTTTCGCCTTCTACATTTCGACAGGGTTCTCAACAACTTCCCAAAGTTTCATGCTTTTACCTACACGGGAAATTTGAGAATTAGTGACGAGTGACGAGTCAGTTTTTATATAGACCATATCACGAAACAAACTACATTTGGGACGCCAGACCGTCCCCCCCTCCCCCAAGGAGTAGAAATTTTAAAATTCTTTTTTAACAATTATCGTCATTACAGTGTACTCAACAAATTCCCAAAGTTTCATGGTTCTACCCAGTGGCGGATTTAGCTATAGGGCAGGGGGGGCGGGTCGCCCCCCCCCGCGCACCTCTTCAGTCTAAAATGTCGCCCCCCTTAAGACGCCCTTAATGAACACTAAAAAGGTGTAACTAGAGCAGAAAAAAAGATTGTTAAACACGAAACTTTTAATCAATCACTAAACTTCAATACGACAATATTGGCTTGCTAAATATCGTATTTCAAAACTGCAATATCTGGTTTGGTCAGTCAGGAGCGTCGCTAAGTGGAAAAGAATAAGGAAGCATTGAAACGAATGTTGTTTTAGCAAAACAGAGGACACGGAGAACAATCTTGCTTTATTAATGGTAGTTGTAGAAATACTGGAAATTTTCGTTAAATGAAAAGTTTATTAGCCAACTATGATTCCACTTTAAACAGTCATCTAAAGTTTAAAAAGAAAAATGAAATTTATTTAAGTAAAGATGTGCAAATTCATTTAATTCAATCATTTGCACCTGAATTAGCAGCAGCAATTGATAATAAAGTTCAGTCTTCACATTTCTTTTCTTTAATTATTGATTCACCCATTAATATATATAAAATTCATCAGATGTCACTTTACGTTCAGTTTTAAAATTAAGAAATGTTGACGAAAGATTTATAATTTATAGGCTTGTATACTTTGGTAAACAGAAATGCTGCAAACCTGCATTTGCTTAGAAGATTCTAACGGAACTACACATTGTAAAAGCGAAACATTAACATTACAATCTGTGGAGAAAAGGCATACGATGGCGCATCTGTGATGTCTGGAATTAAGAGTGGACTTAAAACTTTCACCCAATGTTGTCCCCATGTTTTGAATTTGGTCACTATCGAAGCAACTTCTGTACACAGTAATGTACAGTTGTTTTTTTTTGGCTCAGCTGAAAGGTTGTATGCATTGTTTACGTCTAGTTTACCACGTCTACATACTCTTTAAAAAGATAATAAATGTCAATGTGAATTAACAGTAAAAACTCAGAAATGACTTTCTGATACAAGATGGGCAAGCCTTAAGCATGCAGTCGATGCAGTTGTTGAATCATTCTCTGCTATCTAGCCACTCTAGAAGATATACATTCAGGGAAATCAACATAACATAGAGGAAGTGTTGGACGGAAGTCAGAGCAGAAGCTGTTGGACTATCTTTTTTAATAACAAATATTCTTTTGTTTTTTCTGATGCTATTTGTACAAAAGCTGGTTGATATTTTCGTGTTATCAAACCACTTGTAGCGCAAGAGTATTGACATTGCAATTGCAAAACGATTGATCGATGTTGGAAGAAATAAGTTTGTTGAAATGAGAATCGATCAAGCTTTTTAAAATTCTGATAGTAGATGTCTAATCATTTATTAACGAAAATTGTTCCAAACTAGATGTTAAAAACAAAATTTAAAGAAACTCAAAATTTGCAAAAAATAAAAGTATGGCAGGTGACCTTAGTAGAGATGAAAGGGCTGATGATCCAACTACTAGTTTTAAATCTGAAACATACTTCACTATCTTGGATACACTACTAAATTAAATAGATGATCGATTTAATGACTTTAGGGGCACAGCTATTTATTTCTATTGTATTGATCCATCAAAAATGTTGGAAGAAAATAAAGATTCTCTTTGATGTTGATGCAAAATTTACAAACATATTAACCCTGAAGAAGCAATCGTAAAATAGTATACCTTCAAAGATTTGTATGCATCACAACGTCCATCAAAACGTCCATCTTAACATCCATCACAACGTCCATCACTATCTACAACTAGTGAGCTACAACTTAAAGACTTTCTACCATTCTTAATTGAAAAGTAAATGGCATCAGGACTCCCTAATTTGTCAATATTCTATACAAATTTATTTGAATCTTCTTGGTAGCAATGATTGAAAATCATCAAAATTATTTGCGCTCAAAAATGAAAAACGAACGCCTGTCTGGATTGGCAATAATTTCAAATGAACATGAGAACGTTGACTTTGAATCAACGATAAATTGCTTAGGTTCACGTAGAAAGGAATTTAAACAAGACTCAAGGCTCTATACAAATTCGCATAAACTAAGTTTCTTTCTTAGATAAAAAAATATACTAATGAAATAAATATACGTCACTATTTTGAAAACATGTCTGTTTATATTGTTTCTTCTGTCTCTCTTGTTCGATTATTTGGAAAATTTACTAAATTAGTAGGCTCATAATTATTATTTCTAGGGCTGCAGAAATTAATTATTAATTTCTCGAGTAATAATTAAAAATGTTTAAAGATTAAATTATTTTTGATTAATTGACACATCACTTACAAATAATTGGAAGTAAAAAAAAAAGTATATATAAACAATTTTTAAAAATAGCGCCTGATAAATAGTGAATTTCCTGAAGATGACATGTACATTTTGGTTTTAAAATATTGACTGACGGGAATGTTCAAAATGTTGATAAAGTTTGCCTACTTATCAAACCAAATGAAAAGCGTATGAAGCTAATGGCAGTAATGGCGTTTGACTTAGAGACAGAAATGACGACAGCTCTTCTGATGAATTACTGCGTTACAAAATGGAGATGAACGTTCTTGAATCCATTAATCCAGTACAATGGTGGAAAGTTAATGAACACCAATATCTGATAATGTCATTCCTTGCCAAGACCGTTTTGAGCATACCAGTTACATCAGTTCCATGTCAATGATTGTTCAGTTCTGCTGGTTATATTGTCAATTAGACCCGCTCATCACTTGAACCAATTAATGTCAACACACTTTTGCGTAGTTGGTGAAAAGTTGATATATAAAGAAGACATTCCAGTGTTATTTAGATTTTTATCAGAACGTTAAATAAGTGTTACTTATGACATCATAAATTAAAATTTTTGGCTTTAATCGAAATTAACGATTAATTAATCGTTAATTTTTCAAAAGTTAACAATTAAATTTAAATTAATCGTTAACAGCCCTAGTATTTACCCAAAAATCTGTTTTTAGTAAAATTTTCGGCGCCCCCTGAAATTCTCCTCGCCCCCCCACGCAGACAAAGCTAAATCCGCCACTGGGGGGGGGGTATTTTTTTTCACAACACAGCTAACAACTGAGTATGTACGGAATTAAACTTTTGTTATTTTGACTTTGCCTGGGAACGTTTCGAATTTTGGATTAAATGTTTTTGTTTTATTCGAAGGTGCGTAACTTTACACTGACACTGGCAATGAAATACAAGACGCGCTGGGCATATGACGTATTAAGTATGGATATCGTTTTACCAAGTATTTTACCCGTAAATTTTTTTATTTGTGTTACTGCCAACTTCACGCTTCTGTTCGGTAAGGTTTTAAATTAAACGTTAACATTTATTTGGACATTTGAAAAATGGAAAATAAATTTAAATCAAAATAAGAAGACAATAAACAATACTAACATTTAAAAAACAAAGAAGAATAGGAAATTCCAAGACATTTATGAAAGTACCCTGCTTCCCCCCCCCCCCCTCACACACACAAACATATCCAGGAAAAAATAAATTGGTTTAACAAGAACTGGGAAGTACGGTATCAAAGAGAAAAAACCTCGTAAGTGTAAAACATGCAGACGATATTTATGATTTTTAAACTCCTTAGATTCCGTACCTTCCCCCTCCCGCCTCCATTAGCCGTACCCAGGAAAAGCGGCAGTCGCACCCTCCCCGCTCACTCCCGCAAGGCAGAGAACTAAAGTCGCACCCTTGTCAAATTAATTGAGAAGCGTACTTTTTCATTAGAATTAATAGTTTATCATATAGTTAAGTTTACAGGGTGTTCAGCATTGGTAACAAATTAGGAGATGACATTGTTTTGGGGGAGGGGGGGAAGTCCCGTAAAATTTGTTTAATTTTAATATCATGTTTATTATGTTTAAAATAATTTTTTTCTGCACATTCTTTGAGTGCATAATGCCACCAACATTGTCCATCGACGTGTCGGCCTCCACGTTTTTCCGGACACTTTGGCAATAGCCGAACACTAAATCGAGGTTAGTACAAGATCTTTAACAAAAAAATTAAATCAATATTTTGCATACGTGATTAGTAGGCTTCTGCATTAGTCTTTAATTCTTTTTTTTTAATACGTTTTTTTCAATATCCTACATTGTAATTGAGTTTCGGCTTTTCTCGTATGACGAAATAATCCTCATTGGAGTGGGGGTGGAGGTGGTGGAGTGGGAGGATGAGTAAGAAATAACGGGAAAAGTTTCTGATAAATTTCTATCGCCGATGTGTTGGGTCTGAATGTTTTGATCTTATGGCTACTATTTATGTGTGAGGAGGGGCGGGTTTGCCACGTTCCTGTGACGAGGATACTTTAGTGGTCGCAAGAATTCCTCAGAGAGGGTTGGGACGCAGGGCAGGGTCAGGAGGATAGAGACTCAGAAATGTCCAGCGGTGTCGCCCAAACTGTTCCTTCTGGAAGCTCGTTCCAGTCGCTGGTAGTCATTGGCAGGAACGAACAATTCCCGTACTGTGTTCTTATTATGAATCTCTTATGATTGTCTCAGCGTCTGAGAGACGGGTAGTTGAAATTTTATGAACTGTTCAATAATGGTATTCTTTTTACATTATCACGATGAAGAAGCGCTGGTCTGAGTTATTGACTATAACAATTGGGGTGAAAATCCTCACCGCACCCGTCCCCATACCCAAAGCTATAATTATAGCATGAATTACATAGTAGTAGTAGCAGTGCAAAACAGCAAAGCGTCTTAGTGAGGTCATGGCATTGAGTAGTCTTAGAAAAGGCGGATTAAAATAAAAATATGAAAAAAAAAATTAACGAAACAATGCAACCTTTTGTCCCACCGGATATTTTAAGTTAAAGTATTCGATGAAGATAAAGTATACCTCAACTTTGACCCGGTCTACTTATATATGTTTGTATATAGTATTCTCATGAGATTTATTTTTTAAAATCCTTATGTTATAGTTATATATATATATAATAATAATAATAATAAGACGAGCATTTCAATACAGCTGACTTGATTCGTCACCGTATCAACATGCAACAGATAAAAGTAAACATAAACCCTTTTGGACTAAAGGAGACTGCAGAAAATAAATCCTTCATTAAACATTAGCAAATTATTAATTAATGTACGACAAAGGAACATTTACATTTTTTTCCAGACCGCCCAAATAATTTTTTTTTGACATTCCATTCATTGCCATACTTTAATCGTTTTTATCCTATAACTAGGTTTTTAGTTTACAATTCAATCATTTATTCTTGTATTGTAATCTAATACCACCTTTTTATTAAATATACCATATGAAGTGTTGTTTTTTTCCCGGCACATTAAAAACAGCAATCCACACTTTTCCTCTCCTTCCTACATTCTCTCTCTCTCTCTCTCCGTCTCTCTCTCTCTCGTACCCAAACATATTTCTCCAATCTCTAACTCACTCTTTCGCCCCTCCTCCCAAACACTCTGTCTGTCTCTCCACCGTGTCTTCCATTGATACCATCAGGACTGTCCTACATTCGAACTTACTACGGACGTCCCAAGGGAGACAGCACATTGCTCAAGGGGAGGCGACCATTCTCGGTGCCAGCCATTTGATTAAATGGTAATCCTAATGAAATTGACACCGTTTCCCCGAGCTAGTTTTGGCGGGGTGGGGTGGGGAGGTGATTACCGCATCCGTAGTGTATGACGTCTTACAGGGTGGAACTTATGTGGACTCAATGAATGAGATAATGAATCAAATGGGAGGCAGAATTATATGGACTCATTGAATGAGATAATGAATCAATTGTGGACAGAATTATATGGACTCAATGAATGAGATAATGAATCAATTGTGGACAGAATTATATGGACTCAATGAATGAGATAATGAATCAAATGGGAGGCAGAATTATATGGACTCATTGAATGAGATAATGAATCAATTATTGTGGACAGAATTATATGGACTCAATGAATGAGATAATGAATCAATTGTGGACAGAATTATATGGACTCAATGAATGAGATAATGAATCAATTGTGGACAGAATTATATGGACTCAATGACTGAGATAATGAATCAATTGTGGACAGAATTATATGGACTCAATGAATGAGATAATGAATCAAATGGGAGGCAGAATTATATGTTTAATTACTCATTCCAGTTTTTATTACATAATTTTATTTCACCGTGACAATTTTGAACTATATGCAGTGGCGCAGCGAGGGGGGTGGCGAGGGGGGCAAATGCCCCGGGCGGCGCTTTGCCAGGGCGGCAAATTCCGGGTCGTTGATTAGTTTCTAAGCAAAAATGTATAAGAAAGTCAAGCTTTTTATCGAAATTAAAAAAAAAACCATATAAGAAAATAGCAGAAATTAAAGGGACTATCCTAAGGCATGTGCTCTTTTCAACCGTCATAACTTCAAACTACTTATTGGATATAAATTCTTCTGACACTATTGTTACGTAAGTAGTATGAGAATGTAACTTTGATGTGGGGGTAGCTCAAATGATTCTTAACATTTGACAGCCTCTCCTGTTGAAAAAGCAAACTTTAGTATACATTAAACATGAGCCAATCGAAAGGTCCAAGCTGCACATTGTGTTTAAAGGGTG
>MUZC01004671.1:925717-953908 GCA_002072015.1 Radix auricularia | reverse complement strand
GCTAATTCCTCGTTACTTTGCTTCACAAATGAAAAGCGTTCGCTTAAAGTTTAATAAATATATTTTTTTAATTCAAAGAACTAGAGAAACTATATTATATATGTGAACGTTTCTATTGCCAGAACTTCAAACTTTCCTATGAATCTAAGGCTTTCGATACTAATGCTACTAAAATGAAAAACATAAGGGCTGAATTAGGACAATACTGTCGCAAATAAAGCCAATATTCCGGAACCAATGCATTTGCTTGCCAAGTACGATCAAGCACTCCCAAAACAGCGTGTGAAAAAAAGGTTTTTAAAGTGTCATCTAAAAATTCAAACTGAGCGCATAGCAATTTTAAGAGATATAGATCGCAAAAAATCATCTTTCTTCAAAAACAAGATACCCAATATCTCCATTGTATTCGATAGCTCTTCATATTTTTCTCATAATCACCAAACAAGTCCAATTGTTCTTCTTTGCTGGAGAGTATGCAGGTGTTTAAGAAAGACGCAAAAGCATTAAATCTCACTGTCATGTCTCGCTCAAACAGTTTGTTATATCTAATTTGTTTACATAATACTCCTACTGTAACAAATTTTCTATTTTAGTACTCTAGAACGTTGTTACGCATTCTTGTTTATGCCCATACACCATTTGGAATATCTCATTACTTTACAAGCAAGGCTTCGGGATATAGAGTAGTGAATAGACTATAACATAAATTTATTTTGAGATTATTTTGAAAGCTATAGAAAAAGTGACAGAGGCCAAAAAAAGCTCATCACACCAATAGAAGCAGGAAATTTGCTAGTTACAATAAAATCGTTTTATTTATTAAAGCTATGTCAAAGATGCCCTAAATTATTTATACATGTATAGAGCTAGAAAAAAATGCTAAGTAGAAGTTGCTGACAGAGAAATTATGGAATACTTAAAGGATGCTTTGATAAAATTTTATGTGGAGAACTTACCCTTATAATCGAATCTTCAAGTCAAAGTAGCAGAGAGCAAATTTTTGGTGATCCAAAATATGTATGTATGTTATTTAGCAAAACAGTTGAGAAGAAAGTTCTATTATTCATCAGATGAGATTACTGTAGAAATTCATGTAAGATTTTGGCAGGTATGTAGAATTTAAAAAAACAAATACAATTTTCGTACACCAGGCCATCAGCTGGACTTTTAAATGTTGCCTTCAAATTCGAGTATTCTAATGGCAATATCAAGCATGGACTATTTAACCCAATGGGTAAAAAAAAAATAATGAACTCAAGACCAGTTGATTTATTAAAGTTTATTAAGATATTAAGGCTAGAAGTTACCTTGCCTAAAATAATATAATTAATTTGAACATTGCTTACATTTGTCTTAAGTAATGCAAGGTTTTATAACAGCTTGTCTAAAATTAAATTAATGAAAAATTAATTACGATCAATAACGATCACGCCAAAATTGTATAATCTATTGCCATTTCAGTTTTGGCTATTGTTGAGCATGGCAAGGCTGAAAACACAGATAGATGAAATAATGTGCCATCAGGAAAAACAGAAAATTTCAATTTTATTAAAGAAATAAAGCATTTCCTTTTATCTCTAACATAAATATTTATACTGCCATTATTACTTTCTAACAAAAATATATTTTCTTTACAGCGTAAACATATTTTTTCGGAGGGGGCGGCAACTTTTGGCTCTGCCCCGAACGGTACATACCCAACAAGCCGCTGACTATTTGCAGACTCAGTCATAAATGTTGATGTACGCTAGGGACTATTGCTCTGTCCAAAGATTTAAATTAAAATTTAAGTAAAAAAAAAAATTTCGTTAGATTATTTTCTGGACCAAATTGATGGCTAAGGTTTTCTTTTCTATATTCAACTGACTTAAATCTGCAAGAATGATTATTGGGCATTTTTCACAGAGTAAACATTTATTATTGGAAGGGGGGGTCACATGATATCAGCGGTAACAATTGGCTTTTAAAAATCCCTTATATTAACTTCACTGTCTTGTCTTGTCTATCGTGATCTCTGCGTCACGCGGGAAAAAAAAGAGTAAAAAATGAACCGCTTCCCATGATCCTATCGAGCTGAAATTTTACACACACTTGCGTTTTTTTACAATGCACTGTATCAAAATTTCAGATAGATCCAATGTGTCGTAATTAAATTAATGAATTTTTTGTTTTACTCTATATAGAATGTGTAGTCGTCTGCTACGGTTGAGTTCCACGGGTCACTGGAGTTTCACTCCCGGCTTCGATGTCACATGGGTCTGTCACGTCTGAGTTCCCATACCTTTTTTGGCCAGATTCGTGGATATTTATATAAATAGTCAGCATTTAAAAAAAAAAATTAAAGTTAAAAAAAAAACAGATGTGAAATGAGTTCCCAAACATTTTTCGCTAGCAAAAAAAAAAAACCAAAAAAAAACCCACTGCTTTTAGTTATGTCTCATAGATCTATATAAGGGATTTATAGTCAAAAACTTTGTTTAATTAAGAGTTTTTTTTCTTCCAGAAAACATAACTACTGCTTCATCAATTGTTTGAGCGTATAATATATTTCCATTAAAGGAAATTACATCGCCTAAAAATTTAAACGTATCGTCAAGTTTTAATCAGAGATATAAGCAGTGGCGTAACTAGGAATTCGTAGGGGTTTGGGGCAGAGGCGTCACTCGGGTTGGTGTCACCCGGGGCGGCAGCTCATGGTGTCAACCCCTTACGACTTAAACCAAAGAACTCCTCGGAGTTTTCCACTTCCAAATAACGGTAATTTTCATAATTTTACATGTTGTTGTCACCCCCTGCTAATTGTCACCCAGGGCGGCCCGCCCCCACCGCACCCCCTAGTGACGCCCCTGGTTTAGGGTCCCGGGAGCCATAACCTCTTTGGGGGCTCCACATACATGGCAGTGGCGTAATACTTAATTTTAACAAATCGGACACTAATTTGGGCACCCCCCCCCCCACAAATGGGGGCTCGGGGGACTTTCAAATTTGGACCCCCTCCCATCTACGCAACTGGACGTCACTAGGGGCATGCGCGGGGTGCGAGGGTTGTGCAAGCACCGGGTGACACTATCATAAGGGGTGAAATCAAAACGTAAAATTCTGTATGTTCCCGTTATTTCGGAGGAGGTCTATATGGTAAGTTGTGATGGGGTGACACTAACCCTATAGTGACGCTTCTGGTTTTAATACCAATACAAGAGAGATAGATAAATGGTCTATTTGTTAACAAGATGGAAATTGTTTGATTTTCAAATCCAAATGCTTGAGTAAAGTTGAATGTATCATGAATAATATCTAGCTACATGCCGGGGACTCGTATTAACCCATATTTTGTTGTGTATTGTGCTTTGCAACGCGGTCTGTCTCGCATCCATAGTATAGTGCAATCTATCGTTCTGCGTATCGTGTGATGCGTAATCAGACGAAATTAAAAATTTGAGTATGCCCTGACTTCGCTATTTTGACAGCTTCGATTGATGATGCGTGCTGGCTATTGGCCACACTTGGCAATTCAACTGGATACGATCTATGGTTTTGGTGGCTAGACCTAGAATTAATTGTTGACGCTTTCTGTAATCTTATTGTAGTAGTGGCTAGAATCAGTTGTTGACGATTTAATCCCATTGACGGTAATAGAGAGATAGATAGATAGAGAGGGACAGAGAGAGAGAGAGAGAGAGAGAGAGAGAGAGAGAGAGAGAGGCGGGTATATTTGTTATGTGCGTGAAGTGCCCTCATTGAGCTTTAATTCCGTCCCGTGCCACTGGTGTCAATGGTTGTTTACATCTCATCCATATATTGAACGAGCCAATATTTCTGTTTGATGGGTGACTCATCTGTCTACTCACTACAGAGAGATGTGTGAAAACAGTTTCAATTACGGACTCACTACTAGGAAGTGGGTGGTAACAGCTCAAGTGACCCATTCACCATCACCAGGTGTGTGGTAAATCCTAAAATGAAGTCAGGATTCACTTATACAAACGTAGCTTGAAGATAATCTCCATACAGCCCTGTTTGCTGTTCAGCTGTTTGACATATACAAACGTAGCTGTGAAGATAATCTCCATACACTCTGATGTTTGCTGTTCAGTTTTTTGATCACCTTAAACACCACTATTGGTGACGTCATGCAAATAATATCACACCAACATGGAGGATGTATTGACAGTAATAAGAGAGACACAAAGGTTGCTGACTTTTTAATGAATCTTAGTTTCTCTATTTGTATCTTTGGTTCAAGTTGTCGATTGTTGCAATGCTTCTCAGAGGGGTGGTCCGCATACTGATGCGGGTCAGTGGGCCATCCGCCGCCGGTCCGAGGAAGCTATCAAGAAATACTGAAAAATCTAATTAAAAGCCTTCATTTTCATCCATTAATACTACAAATAGAGAATTTGTCTTTTTTTCGGCAATAAGCACATCAAATGAAAAAAAACATTACATTTCGCTACCTCGTCAGTTCAAGAAAAATAGTACACCGGTCAGTGCACTGGTCCCTGGTGCAATGGAAAAATTCCTGCCGGTCCACCATGCTAAAAAGTTAGAGAAGCAAAGGCCTAAAGAATTATGTTTAACATCTTTTAAAACTCTAGTAAGAATACAGGACTAAACACAAACCATAGAAATACGTAGGACGCAATAATCTTATGTACAGAAAGAGCGTCTGTAACATATAAGATAAGATAAAATAAAACCAACAAAGACAATATAATAATGTGGATTCATCTACAGCTCCAGTCCTCATTCAAGAGAAACGACCCAACAAGATGCTATATACCAGATCAGCTTTTTGTTTCTTTGCTTGATAAATGTTTTAAAAAGTAGGATTACATTTTACAAACGTATCATTTTTTTAATTAAAAAAACACACTCACACACACCCTCACTCTCACCCCCTCACAAAAACACAAAACAACAACAACAACTAACACACATACAACCTTTATCTACCCGACTTAGTGTCGTCTATCACAATTTGTCACCATTATGTTTATCCCATGCCCGAAGTTTGATCCTAATCTTTAATTTTCATACTTATCCTGCGCGGCTCAAAAATCTTGAGAGCTGTTTTCTTGGCCAAGTCGATTCCCTAAGGAGTTGCCGCGGAGCGCTGTTGTCTTTAGTTTAACAAAGAAAACAATAAACACTCAGGTCACTCGAAAAGCTTACAGCATAGAAGCCAGTCGTCTCTTCTTTTGTTCAATCCGCCCCTCAAGGCTAAGGAAAAAACACCGTCATCGCCGTGAACGTTATAGGTTTTTTCTTTCTTTTTCTTCTTCAACCAATCAAATAAATACATTTATAATACCGGTAAACCCAAAGCGAGGCTCGTTGTTTCTTTCCCAACCCTGTCGTTGAATTCTATGGAAATCGTTTTCTCCTTCACGACCACTGAACTTTTGATTATATTCAGCGCTTCTCATTCCTCGAAACCATTATTAAAATTTCAAAAGAAAGTGTGAGCATTATTTGAGGAGTCCACTTGCAAAATCTACTACGTCGATTTGGCGGGAAAATGAGTTAATGCCCTTTTCTGGTTTCTCTCTCTACCTCATTATTTTGGTTTGTTTATTTAAAACCTACTAAATACGCTGTATTTAACTATTATATTGTTAATTTTTATTTTTAAAAAACGTAAAAAAAAAAAAAACGTTTTTTTAAAATTATAAATCCGTCATATACGAGACATAACCAAAAGAATGTTCATTATAATACGCAGCCCAAGACAATCCTAAAATACAAAATTTTGTTATGTCTCGTAAAACCTGTTTAATATAATGTGCACCGATCTGGAATATATTTTTAGAAAGTATTGTACATATAATACGCACCTTAATATTGCGCGACAGGAATTTTTAAAAAATATAATATACATTCGCACCACTGCGTCACACAAATTAACATGTTACATAAAGATAAATGATAATCTACTCTTTTTAAAAAAAAATTAATTTATTTAATTACAGTACATTCGATTGATCTGAAATTTCGATCCATCATTTTTGTCATCGGCGCGAGTCTGCTTGCAAAATTTCAGCTCACCAGCATACGGGGAAGTGGGTTAAAATCGATTCAAAGGTTTTTCGTCACTAAAGCAAGCAGACACCACGAGTTAATATAAAGAGTTTTAAAATATAATACATTTGCAAAATCTTCTAAGTCGTTCAAACATAAAATGCTTTTTTCTATTAAAAATAAATCCTCTAAAAATGACTTGGTAGGTTTTGCAAGCGGACTACTCATTTTATTTCAAAGACGTTCCTACATAAAACAAAACAAAAGGGAAAACAAAAAGAGTGGCGACACATGATTTGGACACACTCACCAACGAGGTTCAAAGTTTTTTAAAAAAAAAAAACATGCCACAGCGACAACGGGTCCTCCACCCGTGTGTGCATTATGGCGCGCATGTTTGAATTATCGGATCAATCCGAACGCAAGTGGTCTAAAATTAACCGATAGAGTCAACACGACAAGCGGGCCAACGCATATAGCAACTAGCACCATAGGGACTATTTGTAGTGACGACGCCGCATCGTTGGGGGCTGATCTATGAACTATGACCCTTGGCATCGCCGACTGCTAACACAATCAACGGCTGGGGGCGGGTGTGCGTCTTGAGGCTGTGTTCCCTTTAAGGTTCGTTGGCCCGAGCGCAAAGTAAAAAATCCCGTGTGCAAAGTTTCTCAGAAATAATTTTTGAGCTATATTTTACAAGATTTACTGCACGGAAATTGTAAACTGCTGCGCGGCGTCGTTCAGATATTTGCGCGGCAGCGCAGCTTAAAAGGAACATTGGTCTGGAGTATCTTTTTTTGTAATACAAATACCATTTGAAGCTAGTGAGGAGCAGAAATTTTTCTTTGCTAAACTTCAGTCGCTCTCATCGGCGCAACGTCTGCTGATGCCATTTGGAGCGTTCGATATATTTTATACCCCCTCCTACAAGAAAGAAAGAAATTTGGACAAATAGCTACAGTTTTCGGGCGTATGAAGTTATCCAAACAGGGGCGGACCACCATTCCAGCCCCTCATCCTGCACCTCTTGTTTACTTCGCCAGTCCCCTGACTGCTTCCCAAAGCTCTTCAGTGAAGTAATCTCCAGTGAGATATCAGCAATACACGATGTTTTTAAATGTTTGAATAGTGCAATTTAGGTTTATGCCATTAACATTAAAAAACAACAACACATACATAATTGGACTGTGATGAAGCTTTCAAGTAAATACAAGATATAGACACGAACCGCGAGAGATAAATATGGAAGCAAGGTGGATACCGTTATTGGTCCAGTGTAAAACTTGGTCACATACGCTTGAAGGGCAAGAAGGGGTATACTAGAAAGAATTAGAGAGAGAGAAAGAGAGAGAGGGAGAGAGAGAGTGAGAGAGAGAATAGGGAAGGGGTGCAAGCAAGACAGAGGGAGAGAATGAGGGAAAGAAAAAATGAGTGTTCGTATGTGTGCCCGCGAATACACGTGGCGTCTCTGTCTGTGCCCCCCTCCCCCCACTACTTGGAGTCCACTGTCATTAATTTCACAGTGGAGGTCGGAGCCAATGGCACGTTGTTATCATAGAATCGGTGGAAATGGCTCCGTAAAGAGAGAACACCTCGGCTATTAACACGGCTGATCATGCAAGAATAATTATAGTTGTTTGTTGTTTTTTTTAATGGATTTGGCAGGTTGGGTTTGGGGATGGGGGTGTCCATTTCATTTAAAACTACACGGGGTGGGTAGTGTAATGGGAGGGGGGCTTTCACCACACCCCATGGCCACCCCGCCAAGTGGCTGTGGTCTCGCTGTAGGAGACTGAAACGCAGTGGACGTGGCGCCATGGGATGACACGGTGGTGTGGTTCTAATGAGATATCCAAGACCGTGAAGCAGTGATGGAGAGAGTTTATCAGATGCAGACCTCAGAGGGACAAAATTACAATAACAAATTTTAAAAAACAACAACAGCAAATAAACGAACTGATGCGTATTTTTAATGAATGATGTATGGTTAGGTTGGTGGGGGGGGGGAGAGACTTACAGTGGGCCGTGCAGCTCCAGGGTGTTTTTTTTCCAAGGGGCCCAAAGTTGTTAAAGCAAATGTCAACAGTCTGCTTAGAATGCAGTGGCGTTGAGTCATAAAAGTGGCATTGGGCGGATATGAGGGAAGGCAATCAAGTCACCAGACACCTGTGTAAAAACGAAAGTAGCCGAATGATAAATAAGACAGCGCCTGGTCAACTGAACAATGCGTGCGGCACAAAGAAAACCACACACCTGAAGCGAAGCCCCGCCGATTAATGTCGATTTAATGAGCCGTAACTGTACGACGGTTACCAGACAAATCGACAAAGACAAAACGTCAAGTTGACAAAACGATTGCCATTAGGATTGACACCTTTCAGATTGAGTTTGTTTAATACCGGTTCAGTCAACAACGGAATATTTTTATCACAGTTTCATCTCTTGAGTCTCGCGAACAATATAAAGCTTTCCGTTACAGGAAGGTATTTGAAATAAACAAAAGACCACACGGCCTATCACCCAATGTCGGTATTGACAAATACTAACGCCGTAGCGTATCCAAAAATATCAAAAACTTCTTGAGCTAGGACAGTGATGACGAAGCTATGGCACGCGTGCCACACTCGGCACGTGCAGCAGAATCAGCCGGCTCGCGACTAAAATGTAATTTCCTTAATCAAACCAGCTAAGCCAAAAACCCCATTTTGGGGTTTTATTGGAGTGTTGGTACCAGAAGTGTCACTAGGATTGGTGTCACCCAGTGAGGCAGCTCAAGGTTGTCACCCCTCACGACTTACTACATATACTGTACACCTTCTCCGAGTCTGCAGGCCTGTGCAAAACAACGGGAACATACATAATTTTCAACTTTGGTGACATCCCTTGTGACGGTGGCACCCTGCGCGCTCCGCTACCCGCTAGTGACGCTTCTGGTTGACACGTGGCTATAAATAAGAGGTTTTTTTTTTTTTTTTTTTTTGTTGAATTTTGGGCACGCGGCCCTAAAAGGGTGGGCCACCACGCTGAAACACCAATCCTCGAGTGCGTGGTCGAGGTCGAGGGCTTAAAAAAACTGAGAAAATTTATATATATTTTTTGCACGAGTGTTTCTAAAGATTAGGCGCTTTATCTAGTAAAGGCCGTCAAAGAACGATGACAAAGTACTGACTACAGTACAACATTCGTTACACAAGCACCCTGCGCTGTCTCCAGAGATGATAAATACCCGAGTGCCAAGATACTGTTTGGGGCATGTGGCTAGCCCATGTTTTGGAGTAGAAGACAACGGGGCCCCGCACGGTTCTTAATGTTAAGCTGGTCATGTTTTTGATAAGCTGGGATTTGGCCCTCTAAAACCGGAGCCAACTAATAAACCATTTCAATAACCTGGTCGCGCATTAAACACGAGGCCAAAGTTCAAGTCCTGATAAATCCATTGAAAAAAAAAACGCTAAAAGATGTATAGAGAAATTTTAAGTAAATGACAAGTTGACGCTTGCAAAACCTGCTCAGTAACTAGCATCTGCTTCAACATGAAAAATCGGGAAATGTTTTTAATATATATATATATATATATATTTAATGTATAAAACCCAGCGTATAGACTAAAGCATTTATATTTTGAATGAAGCGCTTGATTCACTGGCTACATTTAACATTGTGATTTAAATGATTAACTTAGTCATAAATATATAGCTTATATTATATAGTTTTGATGGTACACTCCTCAGATATTTCGGTTTTCGCTTCAGAATGACACAGCTGAAATCCACAAACAGCCGTTGGTTTAAAAGAGGGATAACCAGACCTGTATTATTTGAGAGCCTTTAAAAAAGTATTTTTGGGTGTCCCATTGAAGCATTTGGAAATCTTCTAGTAATCCTTGTCACATATCCTTCGTACATTGTACGCGAGCCGCAGTGTGAACACAGAGGAGCCGCGGTTTTGGCCACCATTGGTTTAGATAAGGCTGTACCGATTAATTTAAAATTAATCGTGAACTTTGACAAATTAACGATTAATTAATCGTTAATTTCATTTAAAGCCAAAAATTGGAATTTATGGTGTCATGAGTTCCATTTATTAAATGTACTTGTTGAAAATCAAAGTAGTGGGATGTCTTCTTTATATGACATCTTTTAACAAACTACGCAAACTGCATGACAAGTGTGTTGACATTATTTGGTTGAATGAAGGGATGAGCGGATCTTATTGACAATATAACCAGCCGAGCTGAACAACCATTTACATAGCTTTAGATTGTCTCAGCTGAAGTTTCTGATACTGTAGTGGATGTTTGGTTTGCTGGTGATATGCAAATTGAGTGTCAGAACCATGCTAGCAATGTTCCCTTTAAGTTTAAGCAGCGCGGCTGTGCAGATATTTGACCGACGCCACGCAGGAGTTTAGAATCACCGTGCAGGAAATTTTATAAAATATTTCACACAAAAAGACGTTGTGCAACTTTGCACACGAATTATTTTTTAAATTTTCCACACGGACCAACGAAGCCTAGATTTAAAGGGAACATTGCATGGTAGACAAAGGATTTCTCTCAATGGACACAATAACCTTTATCAAAATTGTATTTAAACATTCACATTAGTCAACAATTTAAAAGCAAATTGTTCTTTTAATTGTCCGGAAATTAGTTTATGTTTATCGGCCGAATTATTTTACTTTTTGACTTCCAGTACATTTATAAGTGGTGGGTCAATTAATCGTTAAAGAAATTTTAATCATCAAAACTTTTTAACGATTAATCGAGGTTAATTTCCGCATTTAGAATATAAATTTATTGGTTGAAATTGAAACTACTTTATAAAATATTGACAGCGCCGGTCACAAACACTCTAATAAAAACCTGCTGAAAGTAAAAATAAAAAGTGAAATTAAAAAATTAATTATCAACAGTACAAACCCGTTACAATGTCCTCCAAAAATGTTTTATTATTTGAAATGATTTTTCATAACAAATAGTACTGCAAAATAAATACACTGACAATCTTGTTATAGTAAATACATCATATGAGGAGCAACTATACACTTTGTACAAAAGGAAAATAATTCTCAACATGAAGATTGGTTTTTAATTATAAACAATTTAAGTAAAGAGTAGAAATGTAAGGCAAATTAAAAAATTAACTAATTCATTACTTTCGACCAGTGGTATATCAAAGAAAACATGAAAACGTAAATTTCTCCCGGTAGAAAAACAAATGTGCTCAAGTTATTTCTGAGAAGGTTTCATTCCTATTTTATAACAACGATATAGAAGGGACAGATAATGGTGACAAAAAATTAAATGAATGACTAGATCAAAGTCCATCTCTACAGCTTGTGTGACTTGATCTATGACAATGACTACTGGCTTGGTACTTGGTAGTAGAAGAGAGATGTTGTCTATGAGTGAGTTGGATGTAGGTTCCATGGTAACCATGGGATATCTATTGTAACCACCTAACTTTACGGAGATTACTTTGAAAAAATTTTTTAAAAGAAATTTTCTTTGTAAGCGTCAAATAATGGAGAGAGATAGGATGCAAAAAAGTGCGTACAATTTGTTAACAAAGGAAGTCTAGAAGTAGAAGACCTAAATGTAACATTTTATCAACGATTTCGTGATGCTAAACTTGAAATTGAATCATTTAAATACCAAACCTTTGTCCTTTTATTTGGGTGACGAGGTTCAATGTAACAGTTCATAAATCTCTGTCACTGCAACATTTGTTTGTTTGTTGACGTGAGCCGTTGCCATGGCAACAGATTACCTCCCCTGGCTACGGCCGGCTACCAACTGACAGCGCCACGTCTGCCCCTGTGACATGCTATGCATCCGTGGACAACCGTCAACACAGGCGAGGGTTCTCGTGTTATCACTAGTTCACACCACTGACCCCGATATTGGGACTCGAGCACTGTCTCACGACACTTTAGGATGACGTCACGTCATCCCATGCCAACAATGCATTCAAACACACAACCTCCCCCCACCCTTTCTCTTGGATATCAGTATATTTTTTAAAGTTTTTTTTTTAACACCCTCAAAAATATGCCACGAAAAAACACAACAAACAAACAGTAATATAAATAAAGAAAAGGATAATTCTGGATGGTATGAAATAGATGAAAACTGAAACTACTGAAATATCCTTCTACCTTAACCCTAAACATTTGAGTGAACAATTGGTGAAGTTTGTTGAGCATTCATATAGGGGTAGGAGTTGATCATATTTACCTCTTCAACAACAACAGCATAATGTTTGGAACACATTAATAACGCCAGTTGATTCAACTGTATTAAAATTCTCTATAGGGATTTGGGGGGGGGGGGGGGGGNGGGAAGAGAGCGACACATAGAGGGAGAGAGAGGGGAGAGAGAGAAAGGGGACATGGCACGATAAGAATCTAAAGAACGAACAGATTTTCTGTGCGAAATTGTAGAGGTGGCGTACAGCCTACAAAAAATATTCATTAATGAGCATCATGTCAAGGTAGACAAATGTACCAAGCTTATGCAAAGCCTACATTAATTGATCAAGTCAGTCATTCAACCAATATGTACAATTGTAACGTGTATGGCAGTACCTTACAACGTGCATAATGTAAATATTACTGTATGAAGATAAATGCACATTTCCTTCATGTATAAACACTCAACACCTACACAAATGTTGTCCCACAGGCGCCACCAGAGTTAAACATTAGACAAGATGTCACTCCTCTCAGATCTACCTCAACTTTGAGCGTGGTACTAGCCCAGAGGCGTCATTAGGGTTGGTGTCACCCCCTCACGACTTATACCATAGACAAAGTCCAAGTCTACCAGTAACAAAATAACGGGAACATATTCTTATAGAAATTTACACTATGGTGTCAACCGGTGCGTTTTGCTGCCCCTGCACCCCTCCTAGTGACGCCTCTGTACAAATTGTAATGTGCCTCACCACGCCCAAACTTCAGTGCCCAGTCACAGCAGAAGGTCATCCCCTGCAATGGGCCACCTACTAATCTAAAAATGACATTAACGTTTCAGAAACTGACCTTAGGGCAACAGGTAATACGGGCAAACTGCCAGACAACTCACTCACATCACCCCCCCCCCCCCGCTGATCCTTCGCCAGGTACATTTTTGTTAATGTAGGAACAAATTGAGGTTCTAACAATATCAACAGCCGTTTTAGTATTTTGTTGTAAATATGGGTACAAAAGTCATTAAGATGAGCGGCATGCCACAGGAGGTGGACTCAGTCAAGCTCAGCATGCTAGTGAGTACACAAGGTATTGTCTAGATTAGAATAATCTACAACAACAAAAAAATACAGTTCCAATATCTGATACACATTGTGAAATCTACAGTGGACAATTCTCACACATTTTTATTTAAGCAACTCTCTAACTTTTTTGTTATGGAAAAAAAAAGAAAATTTTAATTTAAAAAAATAATAATTAAAAAACAACAACACATGTTTGTAAAGAAAATTAAGCATGCACACCTCATTCAAATGATGAAAATCCTGTCTTGAAGCATTGGCACTAGAATGAAAAATAATTCTCATTGCACATCAGCCATGTATTCACTAGGTCATCAATACACAGTATTTAGATATACAACTATATACATTCTATTGAAACATGGCCATGCAATAAACCAATCAACAACAAAAATGTTCAAATTTTTCAAAAGTGGGCATAAAATGTACACAAAGTTTTAATGACTATTGAAATTTAAGATGTTTAATAAAGCGATTCCCAACCCAAGGGGGTCGTCGGGATGGGTCTTCTGGGGGTCGCCAACTGTCTACTATAATGCAAAGTTGCTGTATTTTGTAAAAACTTTGTCGAAAATGACTTATTTAAATTTCATAGGGGTTGTGGGTCATATAGCTTTTATAAAAAGGGGTTGCAACCCAAAAAAAGGTTGGGAACCACTATTTTAATATATTTGTACATCTGGACAAAATGACTCCCCTGCTGTCTGGACAACAACATGAATCGCCTGCTCAAAGGACTTAATTAATGGAGTAATTCTGATGCTCAAATTCAGGCTTGTTTAGTAACAAACAAAGTATTAAGATTGGTTGTTTAATGTGGGAAACTTGGTGTGAGATTAATCCCTGGTTACTGTTCATGTGAAATAATACCAAACAAAATAACACATGGCATTCTTAAAGGCTATTTTCCCATTTTTAAACATTTCTCTTCACAATAGAATATTATAATGCAAATAAATATATATTTTTTCAATACATGTAATAATAATAATAATGTGTGTTTATTGTACAATTTATAATGCATGCTTAGATTGAAGATACATTTTTATCACCTAGGTAAAAATCACAATATTATCAATAATGATGCCATACACATTTATTGATGAAAAAAATTACATATTTTCCGCTTTGGAAAAAAAAAAAGAAATGAAAAATCAATAAAAATTCTATTAACAATAATGGCAAAATATGAACACATGGCTTAACACTAGAACTTGGCCAAGCAGATCAAAGCTTAATTATTTGTTCAGATTAATAATATTGACTGTTTTTATCACGGGTTGGTTGCCTTCTTTGGTCAAATATTTCATAAGCCTGTTTTCATGATTTTTTTTATTATTTAAAACTACCATTTTTTCAAAGTGATATTCCCAACTGATTAAAGAATTATTGTTATGATCCTCTCCTGGGTTGAAAGCAGGGGAATATCATCAATTTTTATTGATATTGAGGGACTTTTTTTTCCCAGTCATAGAATGTGACTGGGGATTCTCTAATCAAGGCAAAGGTACATGACAAGGCCTGAGAGGATTGTAGATAAGAATTTGTACACTGGACAGTTTCTCGTTTCAATCAGAGGGTAAAAGAAAAAATTCTCAAAATTTAACAAAGTCTCAGTCCACATGACTATTGGTTTATGCTGTGTTTGAAGAGTGGTTCAATGCTGTGTCAATCTGGCCTTTGAGCTGACTATGGAAGTAAGAGCTGTCGCACCCATAGGCTCCACTGGATCAGTGTCAGTAACAAGGGTGGGATTATGCCCCAATGCAATGAGCTGAATTACACAAAAATCAGATGTTTAGGAGAATACATTCCCTCATGTGACATGCCTTCTATAGTATTTGTAATGGAAGTGGGTTAAGCTTGATGACTTGTGCAGTTACCACCAAGACATAACAAATGTATGAGCTGATCATTAAATGATGAATCAGTAACTTTAAATGTATATATATCTTATATTAAAAAAAAACACTTTTACACATAGTAATCATGAGTTAAAAGAACTACTTTAAGTGCCTTACTTACTTCAAAATAGAGAATTAAAATCTACAGTGAAATTTCTGACTTAAAAAAAAAAGAAAAACAAAAATAAACATGAGTAAGAATGGTAACTGTTTCCACTATTCTTCTTTTGAAATAAAATGACATAGAGCTTAAACAATGCAACTACCTTATTAATTTATTCTTTGTGTAACATTTCAAAAGTTTCCAAATTATTCAAGTAGTCATTTGAATACAACAAATAATTTTATTACATTTATGCACAATTTTTTGATTTGAAAATCAATTCCATAAATATGAAATGACTAGTTTCATTTTTTTTTTTACAAATTATTTTGGAGTATTTTGAACATAAGGATATTAGAGAGGTTGCCTAATTTTACCAAGAGAATCACAGAACTAATTAAATCAATTTAAATAGAAGCAAATATTTAAACAGAGAACAATTATATCCAAACAAAAGTAAATACCAAAGATTTAATCAGAAAAAATGAATTTGTAAAATAAAAATTTAAACATTGCTCCAAATTTTAACTCTGCTATGAGAACAATATAATTATATAAGGAAGACTTCTATTCAATAAAATCTACATGTTTAGCTATTTAAAAAAAAAAAAAAAAAAAAAACCCAGGAGCCCATTATTCTCTTGGATAATAAAAAAAAATAATTAAAAAAAAATTGTAATGGTATTAAAATGGTGTACGTGGTATTTTTTTTTTTTACAACAGTAAATTCTGTATACATCCTGATCATACCATTGTAAGTAAGGGTGGACTGTAGCGACTTCAACAAACACTTAGTGTTTAGGATAAAGAGAAACATTTCTTGACAAAGAAATAAGACTTGAAAATTTGCACTCTCCCTGACAGTAAGTCATACCATTTATCAAACCTGAAACTGCCATTTATAACTCAATTACTGAAAGGAAGTCAATTTTAAAGATGAGACATAAAAATTAATTGTGTAGGGACTTGCATAAACTTTCTAGATAAGAAACTTTTGACTTCACAAATTGATTCATGTGTTTATTCCAGAATGGTACAAACACCGGGGAAACTAGTCCTTTGTACATACAAGACATTTTATCTTTATTTCCAGTACTTTTATGTAGACAAGACTTCAATAATTCCTCTTACATTAAAAAAAATGTTCCCCCTTTATATTTACGATGACACTCAAATTTTAGCATAGAAGCATGTTGGAAGATGCAAATAGTGGAACTCTAAAAAGTGTGTGTGTGTGGGGGGGGGGGGGGGGGGGNCTATCAACCAAATAGGGTTGTAGGGGAGGAGGAGGAGATAGGGACATCTAGCAATACATCAATCTTTCAAATAAAGCAAATGGATATCAAAGAATTAAAGACCTAATAATGAGTTACTGCTGTAAACATGCTGATCACTGTTTAGCAATCCAAATTTAAATGAATGGGTCTGGATAAACAGAGCAAAGACCCTGTGACAAACACTATATAGTACTTGCAGTTGAAAACATCAACAGAGTCAGTGTGGCTTGATTTCATCAAGTGATAGCAAGAGCTAATAGAACCCCTTCGAAAGTGTCAATGTTAAAATAGGCCCAGTATTGCACACTTATGTCCACACACACACAAAATTAGTAGATTAAACGAACAAGTCTTCAGCATTATTTCACATATTGAGCCAATGTCAAAGTTAAGCTTTTTAAAAGCACTTTGGGAAAAGATGGACTTTAGGCTCACCAGACAGTATATGTTTATGACTGAAGATAAATGTGAGGGCCTATCACATCTTACAGAGGGGTCAAAACAGATCCACATGGATTTTAAGATGACCAACAATACCCGAACCAAGATTATTTTTTGTTGTCATAATTACCTGTGGCTTTGGCTCAACCTTAATATTTTTCCAAAAGCAGGATATAAAATATATAAATATATTACTCTTTAAGATAAATGTCAATCATTATTTGAGAACAAGTTTCCAATAAGTACACACATGTAACATAACATGGGGACAATGACCAACCAAAAAAACTTCACAATTGTACAGATGCATTATATCTGATTGGCGCCTTTGTTCATGTGCCATGAAGCAGCAGCATAAAAAGCAAGCAACAAATTAGTGGGGGTTTTTTCTACTTCATTTTGAAATGATTATGATGAAATCAACATCACGGCAAGGTTAGAACTGTTAGGACCAACAGAAGAGAAGCAAGGATAAAGTGATTATGATCCCCCAATATTTAAAAAAAGAAAGGACTAGGGGGAACAGCCCTGAGCCTGTATCATAAATAAAAGTATTTAAAAGAGTGTTATTTCTTGCCATGGCATTATTTTTTATAAGTGCAAGCAGCTAGGAGAAAGCTTGAACATCTAAGTTTGGGGATTAGAACAAGAGAAAGTTTGAAAAGATTAGAGAAAGGCTTAATTGGAGTGAAGATGGAGCATCCCTCTTTTCCCTTAACTCATAAAGTGTACTGTTTGCAAAACAATTCTATGGTGCCCTCACCATATAACTATAGTAACTTGAATAAACAATAACTTTTCTAGGGCGCCTCTCCCCACACATGCAGTACCACGATAAACAATAACATGATCCCCCTGCCTACCAGGGTATTTACTATCAGAAATTTAAACAAATATTTACTGCACTTAAAAAAAATCTATAATCAACAGTAATGATAAATGATAAAGATGTCTTGTGGCTCCTTCAGTAATATCCCTATATTACACATTGACAAGGCATTAGGCCTCAATTTTAAACTACATTTAAGCACAATACAATGGTTCATTCACACTAGTTTCTCCAAGGTGGGTGGGTGTTAGATCTTCAAGCACCCCTCCCCCTCTCCACACAAAGAATATCAATTTGACCTGTTATCTGGCTCTACAATTTGGGATCAAAGAAACATAACACAAAGGAAAGGAGAGAGTTAAACACAAGAGGTGAAGCACAGACACTTGAAACAGGATCATAAACAAACTGCCAGTTAGGTGTGCAAGTGTATGAATGTGTCTCAGAAATTATTATTATTTTTTAAGATATTTTTTTACAGGAAGTGTTTTGTAAGTGGGAGTGGGAGGGGCTGCAGTGTGTAACAACAAATCAATATACTATTTCTATTTTAAGTAACACAGTTAAATTAAACATGTCTTCTTGTCACTCATCATCAAGAATCCAGGGATACTTTTAATGTTTTAAATGCAGTTTATTTCAAGCACAGAATCAATAACTGTTCCCTTAATGTTTACACTTGAAGAAAACAAACAAAAGTCGGCCGGGGGTGGGGGCATTTGGTTTCTACTGTTTTTGACTGAACTTTCAGATAAATAAGAACAAGTTTCCTTACTACTGCACTGAAAAAGACCCAAATCACTCAGTTATGATAATAGGTTTCACACACAAAAAAAGGGGGAAAAGACAAACTCTAATGTTTCAAAAGTGTTGAAATGATAAAGAGTCAGCATCAGCGGATATTGGACATTATTTTGTATAGTAATGTCAATTGACAATCTAAGCTTCAGTCAGTCAGGGGTATGAGTAGGACACAGCACACTGAAATTACTTTCATACAAACCCATAACGGCTGCTGTAACAAAACTGGACACATGAAACTAAAGGAGGTGGAAAAAAACAACAAAAAACTACAGTTGTCCATCAACATGTTTTGTCTCATTAACAAGCTGTATTTTCTCCCATAACATGCCGTTGTCTCCCATAACATGCTAATTATCTCCCATTATATTCTGAATTGTCTCCCATAATATGCTGAATTGTCTCCCATAACATGCTGAAATAAACAGCTGTGTTGTCTCCCATCAAAATGCTGTGCTGTCTCCATTAAGAAGATGTGTGGTCTCCATTAACAAGCTGTGTTGTCCTCCATAACATGCTGAATTGTCTCCCATCAAAAGGCTGTGTTATCTACTATTAACAAGCTGTGTTGTCCCCCATGTGTTGTTGTCAAGGAAGCATAGATCTGTCCACAGATGAACAACAAAACTTTTTCACAGTCAGTTTTGTCATATTCATATCTTTTTTATTCAAGGGGCCACAATTTTGGAGCAACCTGTAGATTCTTTTTCTTTTTTTTTTCTGTTCACTTTTTTAAAAACAGGTTTGTGTGCTGTGCTAGGATTTGTAGCTGTCAGCCAGGGTACAAGGCCCGGGATCAAAGAAACAAAATAATATTAAAGATTTATGTCAATTTTTTAAAGGCTTTTTAAATTAGATCTGGTGGTGATAGAAGAAAAAAAAAAAAACAACTCCCTACCTCTTGGCCAGCTTTAAAATGGAAGATTTATTGACAGTGTGGTGAGTCACAAGGGTCTAGTCAGCTGTAAGGTATGAGAAGATTTATGATTGGTTTTTGTGTATATGATCTAGCAGTAAAGTCCAATTCCTGTTAGATCTTCAAATTGTCCTCTTCTATACTTGCTAATGTCAAGTGATGTATTTCTAAGATCATAGTTGATTGTTATCAAGCTAAGAAAGTGGTCAGTCAGTGACGTACACATCATCATGACTGTGACAGAAGGCAATGTGAGGTTCAGACATCTACAAACACGAACCAGTCCATGGGCTGGCACTGAGAGTTAAAAATTAAATAGTTTAGTTGATGGAATCAAACCATGCAACTAATACCATGTGTTTAAACTATATATATCTTTTATAATTTAAAGAAAAAAAAAGCTGATGTATATTTAAGAAGACCTGGAACAAAAATATCAACTTGTGTTTCCTTTGAGTAACGGAGTGTAGAGAAAAAACAAAGAACTGGACATTCAGTGGAATGTCTTTTCTTACTTTCTCTGACAGTTCCTAAGTTAACTGAAATGGATATTGGGAATTTCAAAGTAAAAAAAAGTGTAAAGAAATTGTTTTTTTAAATTTCATCTGGCTAATATTTATAGCAGCAGTTACTAAGGAAGTATGTTTTTTTTCTCTCTAAAACCATTTGGTCTTGAGGCTGCTTAGACATGACAGCATAAATCACTTTTGTGAAGAAAAAATTTATTGGACTTGAGCTTGATTTCTGTGTTGCTTTCCTTCATGGCCAAATTTCTGATCTGTACAAGAGCCAGGTAGACTGCAGGTCACAACACGAGTCTGCTGTTTTTAGTGTTGGGTGTAAGTTGGGTGTTCTCAGAGTTCAATCTTTGAGTGTTGTGTTCAATAGGTGTTTTCATGACCTGCCAACACGTACAGGTTAGAGTTGGACGTTGGGTCTGTGGTGGGACGACTCTCCAGACAAATCACTCTGTGAAATAAAAAACAGCGAAACATTGGTTCAGTTTTTTGAGTTGGTCATAAAAAAAAACTATTTTGCACACAAATAAAAAAAAATCATCATACATCAGTAGGGGAGGTAACATAACAGTAAAATTATCTTACATTTCATAAGGGAGTTATAACATAAGATGATCATTGATCCAAAGAGATGGAAATGTGTTTCATTGTAAACATTCAGTTTCAGCCCCTTTGTCAATGAAGACAACAATTTACAATGAGAATGAGCCAAACACAAGACACTGAAAATATTTCCAGCTGATAAAAAGATTGTATGATGAAATGTCGACAAGAAAATCAACTCCTCAATGAAGACCTGTGTTCACATGAAGAATTATTTTTGGTTCGTCCTAGCTAAACAAATGTGTGTCGGGGAAGGGGGGATCTTTTAAAAGTATGGATCAAACTCCCGATTACAAAAGTTCCTTCTATTCAAAATATTGTTTTCTACGTTTACCCATGTTTTTTAAAAAAAATTTGTCCATTACATTTATTTCATGTTTATGAGAGTTTTGAATGGTGTAATGCGTTAGTTTCCGTTTTTTTTCGGGTCTCACCCACATTTTATTTCTGAGTTGTGCAACACATTTCACGCCCGAATTTCAGACGGGGGATTTCCACTATACTGATCCGTCTCCTAGAAAGCTAGAAAGTGACTTCAGTGTTTGAACCAACCAGCGAGGCCGAGGCAGTGTGAATGGCAGGAGGTGGAGATAGGGGGTGGTGGGAACCAGGAAGTAATCAGGTGAGAGGAATGACAACAAAGATAGACTGACCCCACAGTGAGGAAACCCCAATTAAATACCAACAGCTTGAGTCTTGTCATGGACTTCACGCGACAGTGAAGGATAATGTGACTACAGGACACTGGGGCCGGGGGGGGGGGGGAGAGACCTTCCATAAAAACCTCAAGCAGTGGAACGTGCTGGAAAGAATAGATCATAGCCGAGAGACATCAAGAAAACAATAATGAGTAAATGGCCAAACGATGTAACCTCGGGAGCAGAATTGGGTCGAGAGTATTGCTGCAGGAAAGCGGCATTTCATTTTTAAATAGATTTTAAAAAATATTATGTCTTGATTGGAGGCGTCACAAGGGTTGGTGTCACCCTGCGCGATAGCTCATGGTCTCACCCTCTCACGACTTAACCCACAGACCTTCTTCGAGTCTCCCAGTGCCAAATAACGGGAACATACAGAATTTTACATTTTGGTGTCACCCCTTGTGATGATGTCACCCGGTGCGGTCTGCACCCCTCGTACCCCCAGTGACGCCAATGGTCTTAATATTCCCAACAGACTGGAAACACAGACACGTGCGTTTGAGTTAATGTGGTCTCCGCACTCTGCAGCCACTGACGGAAGACATTTTAGTCTGTCTCAAATTATCTCGATGTTACGGCCACTTAACCATCCCCCCGCCACAACCCACGTTTACCCCGTTATGTTCGGAAGTAAAGATACACGATGCGACGGCCATCTATCAACCAAATAGGGTTGTATACATACGAACACAAACATCATTTAATAACCCGTCCCCGTGTTTCCGAGATGAAACGTTGACTAACGTGTTGTCGTGTCATCCATCAACCTCGCCACGCGCACGCCAGTATCTTCCAAAACAATTTGATATAAACGGAACTTTTCACGTCAAAACGGCTCGTGATACATCGAGAACTAGTGTAGGGCCCCGCGAACATCCCCTACAGTGTGCCTTTAGACAATGGCGCCCCTCCCACAACGTCAACCGTTTCGCTCCCAACTAAAGAGCCAACGACAACATGGGAGCTTACAACATGGTCCAAACAATATGGCTCCTTTCCAAGGTTTCCTTTGGGTTTCGTTGCTAAGTGTGCCAAAAAACAAAATAAATAAATTTTTAAAAATAAAAAAAATCACTCGTGTGCAAAGTTGTGTCTGTCATTTGTCTTCTTTCCGTAGAAATTAATTTCTTTAAAAATTATTTTCTTATAAGTTTAAAATAAAATATTAAATCAGTGTTTGTTCTACTTTTGATATTTTGTTAAGGTATCGCGGCTCTTCCACGACCAGCCTAAGTTACAACTTATAAAGCAGCATTTATCGTTCAGGACGGTACTCGACTAGTTCCAAATCGTGTATTCCGTTTCCAATAAGGTACATGCAGTTTATTAATAGATGTGGGCGACCACGTGACTGAGAAATGCCACTTCCCACGGCAGATGACTAAGGAGTCGTTTAACCAGCTTCGATCAGGATGGTATCTAATCGTAGCCCTCAAACTTCTGAGGTCATTCAGAAAATCGCACGAGCGGGATTGCGTGTTGTGAAACCATGGCAACCACCAACAACCAAATTGACTTTCTTACTCCGGAGAGTGCATCGCGCTGTTGTTTGTTGTGTTGCCGTGGTAACGGAATGCTCGACCTATCTAAGCTTGCACCTTTTTTGTTTTTTTAATATCCAGGAGGTCTCCCCTCTCTCCCCACAAATCATCTGTCTCTAAACATTATAAATTAAGCGTTGTTATTTTTTTTTAAAATGTAGCAATAAAACCAGATGAAGAGTTCCGACCATAAATGTCATAAACAAAATGGCCGCTTGTGATCGATTGTCTTGAAGGAGATAATGGTGAAGACCGGCCATATTTCCAGATCGGGAGACAGAGTTTACCTGCTAGTCAATCTAAATCTCACATGCGACAGGAATAATGAGGTTTTGGTTAAAGTTCAAGACAGAGAGAAGGGGGGGGGGGGCATGTGGTATGACGTCAACTGTAGCGTGATCATCCGTTTTTACGTGAACTTGTCTAACCTGTAACTCGTAGTCGTACCTACCGGTCGGTACATTTAATCAGCTGTTACCCCGAGTTACACGCGAGGCAACTTATAACATTGATGCGAATGCGACATGCATCGCACACAATGGGATCGGTGCTGAGAGTCGCGGGTTCAAATCTCTGTGAAGACGGGGACTTGTTCCCGTGTCCATGGGTCCATCTAGCTCTGATCTGATGGGTCTACCCGACATTAGTTGGGGTACAGTAAAGTCTAGCCACACAATCCCCTCGTTGGCCATGGCTAAAGAAACGTGTGAACGTTGTTTCACTTGCCACAAGACAGAGGAAACTCTCCTTTACATCGCTCATACTCTATTAATGGGCATATCATGTACATTTTTACCATTAAAGAAAGCACCACATCATTTTGGATCTCTCAAAAGTTAATATTGTATGGGTAGATTTCTGGGTTATGATACTTAAAAAAAAAAGATTTATCCCTTTTTAACTGTGTTTAGTATTTATGTTGTTTGTTTTAAGCTGCATGTAAAAATAAATAATAAACAAAAACCCTACGTAACACCTCAAATGGAAGTAAATATTTAAAATTTAAAAATAATATTCGTTTTTTTAAAAAAATCATTGAAAAAGTTATTAAAAAGCCTGTACAGTTCAATGCTATTCCTTGACTTGTGTTACGTCAGACGCCAAGACTTTCTCTTGCCAGCGATTCATAGCGGCGGTCCCAAATGGCGCCATTCTTACCCAAGTTGTTCTGATTGTCCGGGTAACAACGCGGCTAGCTGAATGTTTGCGTAAACTTTGAGCAAACCGTCCAAGGTTGTGCCGAGGGTTGCTATAAATACAGCCCCGCCCACATTGACACGCAGAGTGAGAGAAAGAGAGAAAAGGTAGAAGGTAAGGGGGGAGAAAGACAAGGAAAAGAGAGAGAAAGGGGAGGGACAGAGAATGGTGTGCAAAAGAGAGAGATGGGGGGGAAGGGAAAGAGAGAAGAGAATATGCGATAGAGAGAGAAATATAGTGAGAGGGACAGAGAAAGAGAGCGAAAGAGTGAAAGAGATTGAAGGGGAGAAAAATAGAGTGAAGGAGAGAGAATGCATTTTTATTTATAGAACAATTCTGTAAGAAAAATTATAATACAGATAGCATCTAAGAGGTCCACATTCTGGTCATCTGTGTATCAAAACTCCTCGACGAGATCCATCATTACCACATAAATGACGTAATCAATCACGTTAGGAATTTTTTGCGGTTAGATCAAAACGAGCTGTGACGGGTATGAATATCCGAAAAATACCGCAAAAAAAAAATCTACCAGTATAAAAATGACGTGAAATAAATGGTCAGACGCTATGGTAAGTAGATTATTCAAAAAGCTAACATAACGTGAATCCCGAGTCTTGGATTAACTTACACGCGCACCAACCGACTTCAAAAACAAGGTCGCCGGCACGGTAGCACGAAGCAAACAGTCTTTGAGCAGATTTCTAGTTATTCCACACAAAAGCGCGAAGCTCTTTTTAAACAAACAACTAAGTTTGTATTCTTGGAAATAGGTAGCCACGGTGCATTGATTATCGGACAAGACGGTGTAGTTGAACTCTAAAACCAAACAACCTTTTTTTAAAAAAAATCCTTCTCCCATTTCTACCTTTCATTCCCTACCCTTCACCAACTGATGCTAACACGCCTCTTTCTCTTTCTGACCACTCTCCCGCCATTCATCTGAAAATTTATCTACACCGGCATCACGATCTCACGAAATATGACACTGGCAAAGATTACCGGGGGGGGGGGGGATGAGCCGGTTACACCTTTACCCTGTTTAAACATACACATAAACGGCGCGAAACTTTCACGTTGATACGGTGGCTTACGGGAATAAAAGGGGGCGAAGGTAGAGCCGGTCCTCTAGGGGCTGCAAAATTTCCCCTTTCCATTTAGATAAGCTACAATTTTATTGAGTGTCGATGATATTTTTGCTTGTTCAAAACCATCCCACCGCCCCGACAGTAACGGATCCCAGATACGTCCCAGTATCGATAGATGTTAGTAGAAGTTTTGGGCTAATTTCATTAGTTGTCTGAACGCAGCCTCCAAGCCCCCTGTGAGATCATTATACCAGTGATTCTTCTGATCTTGGACTAAAGTCTAAAGAACGATTACTCTTATATAACAATGATAGGTTTGTTTTTAAATGTTAAACCGTTCGCCTCTACACATCCCTCGTGTCAGTCTAACGAACTGTAATAGATCGAACACGAATTTCGATATCTGCTGTTGGTTTTTAGCATTCCCGTGCATCATTGAATGTTTTGTTTTAGATGTGTATCGTGATGTAAACATCATTGTCAGGGGATGAGATCAGGCCGACCTTGAGATCGCCGCTGGGAGCTAAAGATGACTAAAATGTTTTGAAAGGCACGTCATCACGTGATCCGCCAGAAGAGAGCCGTGCCCCGAAGCCAGTTGCCGCTTTATCGTGTTGATAGAAACGGGTTATTGATTGGTATGTACGGTAGGGTTGGGTGGGGCGGAGCGCCGCTCGAAGATCCCAGGCCAGTGTCTCCCGAAGACCGACGGCCAGTGGTCCGGAGAGCGTTACCATGGACGCCAATTCTACAAACAACAACAAATTTGTAATAACACTGAATTCCAGAAGGATGTTACAACTTGCGGGGTGTGTGGGACAGATGACAAGAACTTTGACGGGTGGGGCGTTGCGGGGGGATGGGGAAATTAAACGGTGGCCTCTGACATCACTTAAACTTGGCACCAACAGTTGTATGATATAAGTCCGTGTGGGCAGAATCTCTCTCTCTCTCTCTCTCTTTTAAAAATAAACATCAATGAAAGCTGATTTGCACGCAAACGACAGATGAATTCTGAGTTGAACAAGATTAATGATTTTTCGTCTCATTCTCAAATAAGCTCAATAACCGATGGTACTTGTAGCCCCGTATCCAAAAATTACTAAGTACGCCTTTATCCGATATTATTAGTACGTCAGTATCCGTCAGAGCTTATTACTACGCCCGTATCCGATAGTACATGTACTTAAATACGCCTATGTCTGATGATACTTGGTGCGCACATGTCCGAATGACGCCTTGTAACCAATGTTTCCTTTAAGACATCTGACCGACGCCGCGCAGCAGTTAATATTTACCAGGCAGCAAATTTTTATATCTGTGTTTGTGAGAAGTGAAATTATGCACTAAAAATAAATGCTCCGCAACTTTGCCTAATTTGAGGTGTTTTTCACATGGCCTATCGAACCTTACAGGCACCATGGCTTGTAACCCACTGAAGTTAGGCGCTCTTTGAAGTATTAAATATTGAATAATCTGCAAGACTTAGTGGTCGAGAGTATAACGTCCGGATGCCGAAATGGCTCAAACGGTGGTCGTTCAAGTTTTGGAGAGGGGGAGGAGTTGGCACTTTAGTTGACAACAGGACGCAGGGGTTTCGTGACACATTAGCGATCATACACTGTTTCCAATCATTTTCCCCCAGATTCATTTTTTTCCTTAATAAGAAGAAAAAATTGAGGGGAAGGGACAATAGGAAAATGAACGTTAATTTAAAAATTATATGCGAACGCTTTATTTATCCAAAAACAAGGGAAATTTAGTGTTGATTTCGATTTTATTGCAGGCGTACATTTTTAGCATTCTCTGATATCTACTACTAGTTGGCAAATATAAAAACAACCTTTCCTGGCCAACAACGTTTTCTTAAGACTAGAGCACAAACTTACCCGACTATTCACTAAACGATCTGTAATAATGACGATTGAATATACACATAATTTTTTTTAAAAAAGGCACTTAACACCTTTGTTTTCGTAGTCGTAGGGGGTGCAAATGTTTCCATTAGAACATTCTCGGGATTGGTAGACCCCGGCGGCGCCCATCCCTCTCCAGGTCAGCGGAGGCCTTTCTTAACGTTGGTTATTCCTCAACATTTTTATGGTGGCTTTAACGTCGGCTCGATCCCGACGGAATTTTGAAACTTGACTGACGTGGTTTGTTACATAAAAAGCATGTGAATGGGCCGTCACAAATGACGTCACGCGATTTAGGCCGATTATTCCTAAACCACCCCTTCCCTTCGTCACACATCGTCACAAAATTATATTTATCAAATATGACGTCAATAAAACGGTATTTTCTATTTGAAAATGAGCATTTTTCATATCACTTTTTTCCATTAAGTATGTATTTAGTCTAGGGCTGCACTCTTAATATCGTAACACACGTGAGGCCATGTAAAATGTCCTAAAATAAATTGTAAGCTAACAAATGTTCAAGTGGAACTTTTATTTAAAGTTGCGCGTTTTTTAAAATTAAATAATATGACGTCACAGTTCTTTTACACCCCCCTCGTCACATCTTATATGGACAACCCCATGGGCGTTGAATATACACGTACAGTAGGAATATTAAAACCTGAGTAACATAATTCATTACATAATAAGCATGTGAATATAACTTAGAGAGGACCAAAGTGTACAACAACAAAAAAGTAATTTATTATTTATATTAAGTTACGAATAAAAAATGATAAACAAGCTCACACAGTTCATTTTTTCTTTAAAACTCAATCAATCAATGAATCCGAGCGGAGCTGGGAGCAAGCATGGTTGGGTGGTTTATTAGCAGATGTCAGACGAATTATATAATCTATATCAGTGGCGGGGATTTGGCAATCCAATTTCAACTTATCTATGTTGGATTGTAATCAGGCGTGTTTTTTTAAAAATAAAAAACACTGTAAACACTTTTTCAAAAGCTACGAATTTCCCATTTACCAAATTACATAGAATGACGACTTTAGAGGACTCCC
>MUZC01004671.1:875866-911881 GCA_002072015.1 Radix auricularia | reverse complement strand
TGAGACAAGATGATGTGAGACAAGATGACGTGAGACAAGATGATGTGAGACAAGATGACGTGAGACAAGATGACATGAGACAAGATGACATAAGACAAGGTCGCATTCCGTAACTGTAAAAAAAACTGCTGTCATCAGGGCTCGGAGACACACGAAATTCTAATGATAAAGACTACAGTTCCTCTGACTTCACTCACTTTATTTGTTATTTACTATTAAAAATAAAAAGACAATATAATCCTTAAAGGAGCCAGGTACACCTCATGCACTCCCCCTCCCCGGTTTATGTCATGACAGGTGTTACACGGCTTATATTGGCGCTTACCACAATGGACTAAAAAGCAATAAAAAATCAAGAGTACAAATGATTCAAAAAGAGTTAGTTCAATTATTTCAACTTAAGTCCCAATGGGTTGATGGAGCCTAAGATTTCTAGGACAAAGAGATGAATCACAGGCGGGTGGTATAACTAACAAACACGCCTTTCCGGAATAGCCTTGACATTTTAAAAATTATGAATAGATAAGGAATAAAATGATTTACCACCTTCTGAGGCTAAATCTGTTATCAAAAGAAGTTTTTGATAAGGCAGTATATTGATCTTCTATTTTTCCCACTTCAGATCAATGAATTATGATTTTGTTTTGGTGCTGTGGGATACTTTCTGAAATTTTGCAGCCAAATTTAAACAGTAGGGGCAGAGAGTCATACAGCCAAATATAAACAGTAAGGGTAGAGAGTTATACAGCCAAATGTAAACAGTAATGGTAGAGAGTGATACACCAAAATTTAAACAGTAGGGGTAGAGAGTTATACAGCCAAATATAAACAGTAGATGTAGAGAGTCATACAGTCAAATTTAATCAGTAGGAGTAGAGAATAGAGAGTCATGCAGCCAAATATAAACAGTAGGGGTAGAGAGTTATTCAGCCAAATATAAACAGTAGGCGTAGAGAGTCATACAGCCAAATGTAAACAGTAGATGTAGAGAGTCATACAGTCAAATTTAATCAGTAGGAGTAGAGAATAGAGAGTCATGCAGCCAAATATAAACATTAGGGGTAGAGAGTTATTCAGCCAAATATAAACAGTAGGGGTAGATAGTTATTCAGCCAAATATAAACAGTAGGGGTAGAGAGTCATACAGCCAAATGTAAACAGTAGATGTAGATAGTCATACAGTCAAATTTAATCAGTAGGAGTAGAGAGTTATACAGCAAAATGTTAATAGTAGATGTAGAGAGTCATACAGCCGAATGTTAATTAAAAGAGGTAAAGAGTCACACAGCCAAATGTTAATAGTAGATGTAGAGAGTCATATAGCCGAATGTTAATAGTAGATGTAGAGAGTCATATAGCCGAATGTTAATAAAAGAGGTAGAGAGTCATACAGCCAAATATTAATAGTAGATGTAGAGAGTCATATAGCCAAATGTAAATAAAAGAGGTAAAGAGTCATATAGCCGAATGTTAATAAAAGAGGTAGAGAGTCATATAGCCGAATGTTAATAAAAGAGGTAGAGAGTCATATAGCCGAATGTTAATAAAAGAGGTAGAGTCATATAGCCGAATGTTAATAAAAGAGGTAGAGAGTCATACAGCAGAATGTTATTAAAAGAGGTAGAGAGTCATATAGCCGAATGTTAATAAAAGAGGTAGAGAGTCATACAGCCAAATATTAATATTAGATGTAGAGAGTCATATAGCCAAATGTAAATAAAGGAGGTAAAGAGTCATATAGCCGAATGTTAATAAAAGAGGTAGAGTCATATAGCCGAATGTTAATAAAAGAGGTAGTGAGTCATATAGCCGAATGTTAATAAAAGAGGTAGAGAGTCATAAAGCCAAATGTTAATAAAAGAGGTAGAGAGTCATATAGCCGAATGTTAATAAAAGAGGTAGAGAGTCATATAGCCGAATGTTAATAAGAGAGGTAGAGAGTCATATAGCCGAATGTTAATAAAAGAGGTAGAGAGTCATACAGCCAAATGTTAATAAAAGAGGTAGAGAGTCTTATAGCCGAATGTTAATAAAAGAGGTAGAGAGTCATATAGCCGAATGTTAATAAAAGAGGTAGAGAGTATATAGCCGAATGTTAATAAAAGAGGTAGAGAGTCATATAGCCGAATGTTAATAAAAGAGGTAGAGAGTCATATAGCCGAATGTTAATAAAAGAGGTAGAGAGTCATACAGCCAAATGTTAATAAAAGAGGTAGAGAGTCATATAGCCGAATGTTAATAAAAGAGGTAGAGAGCCATATAGCCAAATGTTATTAAAAGAGGTAGAGAGTCATATAGCCGAATGTTAATAAAAGAGGTAGAGAATCATACAGCCAAATCTGAACAGTTGGGGTTGAGAGTTAGGCATGAATTTTTTATGCAAGGGAGCTCAAAAGAAATATTCAATTTTATATATAAATTTAATCTTAGAAAACAAAAAGAATGCTCCGTTTACATGAAATGAATGCATATTACATATTGCAGGCTAATCATAAAAAGTTTTAAGTTGATGTGTCTCTCCACCAAGGGGTAGTCAGGTCAGATTATGATATTATTTGACAGGATCATTATTTTAAGATATAATGAAATACTTGGGTCAAAAACTAGTAAAGCAGCTTTGGTTTGAGAGTAGAGGATGTACAATGCCAAACACATTAAAAAACACAAGTCTAAAGTTAATAGACAATTGGAAGATAATAAATCATCCCTTTACACTAATATATTATTTGAGTCTAGCCAGTCTAAGTGACATCTAAGGAGAAGTAGGGGTGGATCAAATACCCTTGAAGAGTTTATCATCAAGTATACATTTTTAAAAAAAAATCAATGAAGGCTAGGGAGGTGGATGAACATGGGCTAGCATTAGCGGATTTATTTACACTTGACCACTCAAGTTTTAAAAGAATACAAATGGATTTCTGATGATGAATAGGAGATCATTCTTTTTAAAAAAAAATTTCTGAACTAAGTTAAAAGTAACAAGTCATATCTTTGAATTTAAAAAAAATATCTAATAATTTTTTGTAATGGAAATAATACAATTTTAAAAAGTTAACATTTCTAAATTATTTACCCAATGACAAACTATGCATTATGGAGATTAGCACTCTTTATAACATAAGTTATTATTTAATGTCATAAAATTTAAATATTTATATTGTATGCTAATATTATGAAATTGGAGCAAAGAATATTTTAAAGCAATTTTAAATTAGTTTACTTTTTAGTGCATCTTTGAAAGAAAGTTCCAATCATAAATATTTATTTAATTTATCCTTTTTTTCTATTCATACATTTTAAAAATAATTTTAATTTTTAAAACGTTTGAAATTATGGACAAAATTAAAATTATTTACTTTTCAAATGAAAGCTGATAAAGTCATCATTGAGCCCATATATTTAAAATTAAAGAAGTTAATCTCCAAGTATTCATTAATAATAAAATTCATTAATAAAAAGTGGTAAAAAAGAATAGATTTTTAAAACCCTTGTTTTTATAAGTGGACTTAAAATAAAGAAAATAAATTAAAACTTATAAGTTCAAGTAATTTGATTTAATATGATTAAAAACATGGGGCAGGCTCTTATGTGGATTTACATAAGCAGTTCACTCATTCTCTAACGTATAGATCACTCTTTTTCCCTCTATCTTTGTCTTGTATTTCTAAATTAGAATGGGATTAAAGAATCAAATTACTTGAACTTATAAGTTTTAATTTATTTTCTTCTTTTTTTAGTACACTAAGGAACAAAAGTAAGTTAATAAAAACGTGGTAAAAGCATTGCTAGTCACAACATGTGTGAATAGTGCCTGAGAATATCTCAGTTGAGAATAAATTAATATTACAAGACAAACACATCCAATCCTCCAATTCAAAATTGGAAAAGCTAATAGAAAAAATCTTTAAAAAGTGTTAGTGGGCGGTGAGTACTTGGGAGATTGTGATAAGCTCACTTGTCATTTTCCTTTATTTCTTTGTAAACAGAGTATGAGTTTGGGAAAATGATATCCCTTCTGTTCCTCTAACCCTTAAAAGTGCACTCAAAACACATCTTTACAAAACTTTACTTTCCAGATTGGAAATCTGACATTTCTTGGACAGATATACTCTTGTGCACTGTCATGTTTTGATTTTGATGATATGAATGTTTTGCACTGAAAGAATAAATATAACTATATACGTGTGTGTGTGTATTACTATTTTTGTTTTAATGTAATGCATGGTGAGCTGTCACATGATAGTAATTAAGATATGATTGGAAGAGAGAGAGATCATGTGACGAATGAATCCCAGAAGGCAATCCTCCAGTTAGATAGTTGAAAGTGTGAGAGAAAGATGGCAGGACGCCAAACTGATTTCACTGATGTATTAAATGTACATATATTCTTAGTGTTGGATTAAAGTTTAATAAGTTACGAAGGACTTATGTGTTTTAATGAAAGTGCAATTTGTCAGTAACACGCCTACAAAAGTGAAAGAGGTCCAACTAGAAACGTTACATAGATAACAGTTACATGAGCCCAGCTTCTGGTTGGGGCACAGCTCTTTATAAGTTGAATTGATAAAACCTGCCTTTGAAAGAAAGAAATAGACTGAGAGATACCTCAAAATTTTCCAGATCTCTTATCTAGAACACAAGACCAATGAGTATGTCTGGACAGAATATCCTCCATTACGGGCAGTCGAGAAACCATTATAGCAACAACTAAGAGGCACAAGCTGACATGGTTCTGTCATGTGTTGCAACATGATAGCCTGAAAAAAAATCATCCTTAAAGGCACTGTAGAAGGGGACCAGCAAAGAGATCAAGAGTGGAAAAGTTGGCTTCACTACATAAAAGATTGGACAGGGCTGAGGTTGAATGAATTACTGGCTGCCTTTCAAAGTGGTGATCGGTGTCTGTTGATGTGTCCATGCGTTCCCCCAAAGACCGCAACGGTCATGGGACTAATGATGATGATGATAATGACTAAGCTTCCGAAAAAGGGAAATAAGTCTAAGAAATATCACACCTCAATGTTTTAGTCAGAAGAATTATTTTTAACAAAAATATAAAAAAAACATAATTTAAAGCAACTTACCTATCAGAGCCAAGAAGCCTGAATATCCGGGTTTTATCAATTATTTCCTGGGTGACCTAATATTGAAAGTCATTGTGATTAAATACCATTTATGACATACATATTTTCTATTACTATTTAGCTAGACAACCATTTTATTTTCAGCAAAGAGTTTATTTCATATTTTTTAATTTCCAAGTCATCTTCCTTTTTACACAACTCAATCTCATTATATAAAATTAACATACCAGCTTAGGTTTTAGAGCTTTCTTCTTCAAAATAAACTTAGTAATTGATCACTTGTTTAAACTAATCTTGACAGTCTTAAGTGGACTATGTTCTTACCTCATTAGCTTTAAAACTTCGTCCTTGCATGCCATGTTTATGGAAGGCTAGAACACTGTCTTGCAAAGTTACTGTAAATAAAATATCTTGTCAGGTACTGTGCAAAATAAATTTTCAGTTTTGGAAATTTTACATTTTCCAGCTAAAATTAATTTAAAAAGTAGATAAAAATTTGTGTAAGCAATGTATTTTTTTTCTCCTCTCACTTTATTCTGAATTTAAGTACAGTAGTAACTCGTGATACGATGGGTTCACGATACGATGTGTTCAAGATACGAAGTGGAATATCGCAAATATTCGTGCTCGCGAAACGATACTTTTTTCGCGATACGATCCCAATTTTTCTTGCCGCTTGAAATTGTTTTGAAGTTGGCGCGATACGGGCAAACCTCACGCGTCACTAAGCAAGCCTCAATACATCACTATTCAAGCTGTTCTGCTATTTGTCGACGTGACGTCATCTTCCTTTCTCTATAAATCCTGTTCTCCTATTGGTCAGCATCACGGCATCGTAGGATACCGAGTCCACACAAAGCGTCGATGTGATATCGTTCTCTCCTTCTCGAGACCGTGTGGCGTTCGTACAGTTCATACGATATTCTTGTGATTGTGTGATCGTATTATTATATTTCTTTCTATTTTTTTAAAATTTATTTATAAGGTTATTTTAATTTATAAATGTAGTATAAATGTTTATTGTGTGTATGTGGTACTTAATATACTATTTTATGACTAATTATTATTACGTATAGACGATTTTGGTGTTTATATATAGGCGTTGCACGAATTAATTAAATTACATAAGATTACATTGTTCATTATACGATTTTTTCACAATACGATCCCGGTCCAGGAACGGATTAAGATCGTATCGCGAGGTACCACTGTACTAAAAATTTTCTCAGAAGATATAATTAATTTTTTGTATTCTAAATATATTTTTTAAAAATCTGAAACACTTTTGAGTTAAAATATCACCTCTTAAAATACATGTATCTAAAGATTAGGTGACCTTGTTGCATTTTTAAAAATAAAAATATGTTTTATTTTGTTATTTTCTGAAATATATGCATGACCCTTCCTCCAAACATAGATTATCTCATTATATAAAGACAACACCAAAAAAAGCTCACCTAAAGAGTCTACAAAACAGTCAAAGTGAAGTTCTGCTTGTTGCCGCCTACTTGATTTCAGCTTCCCATTCAGGCTTACAACTTTGACAAATTCTGAAAAGTTTCGTTGATATTAATAGGTTTTTAAAAAAAGTGCTCACTAGTAATTGAGTAAAAGAATATGACCAACATGTTCTATTTACATGGTATTAAGCAATTAAAACTTTACAAAATATTCAACGTGACATAAAATTGTTTGGAACATCACACCAAGGCACACAGACAAAGTGTTGAGACTCACTGTCATAGCATATCAATACTGTATCTTTTTCCAACTGGGTGACATTGACCACAGGCAGTAGGTCAACAGCTGATAAAATGACATAACACATCCATTCATTTATTACAATAATAAAAACATTTTGGTTAAATGATCTAAAATTTAACTAAAACTTTTTTTAATGCCTAAGCTTACAATGATATTATAACTCAAACTGACACTTCAAATGACTTTTCTTGCAATACATGAATTTTTTTTGTCCACTTACAGGCTACTCTACTCAAAAGCTTAAAGATATCATGACTAAGTTTCTCACATATACTTAATAGCAGTCAAAGATAAAAACTACTAAATTTAGTGTTCTTTATCCCACCCCCTCTTGCAGGCAGTAACTGTAGCTATTATTGTTTCTTCTCTCTGAACTTAATTTATTTAAATATAGATTTAGATGTATGGTTATACTTAATAATTTATAGTAATTCCATATCCTCACCTGAGTTGGGGTCAGCATCTGTAAACCAGCTGGTCATGCTGTTCAAGTTGATGACATCAAATTTCACATGGTTCCTGTCATGGCTGTGGGAAACAAAAACATGACATTAGTTTACATAGTGAGGATCTAATCAACTCAGTGAAATCCTTCACATTTTTAAAGAATACAGTAATTTCCAAATTTTTAAACAGAAAAGGATTGTTGACTCAGTGCAAACTTTTTTTTTTACCTCTTATCTACCCAATAACATACGAACCCTTTTCTAACTCCGTAGCACACCATTGGATACTCTAACTCAGGGCTAATGAACATCTCAAAAACTTGCAGTTGAGGTGGCATTTGTTCGGTTTCAAAAGTCTGCAAGAAAAGCAAAGTAACAGTTTAAACTGTTCTCTCTTTAAAAAACGTTAAATATTGCATGAATGTGAAAGGACTTAATCCAAGAGTATGAATAAATTTATATTTCAAAGACATTTGAATATTTAACATAATAATGAAATTTAGGGGCTATCATGATATCGGCATCAGCAGCATGCAAAGGTCCTGATTATGATGTCACCAATATTTCGTAAAAAGTTGACATGTTAAAAAAAAAAATTCAGAAAAAAATATCATTTCGATTTAAAAATATTTAAACAAATTAATATGTCTATCCCGATACCGGTATTGAAAGAACCAAAAGAGTCCTTGTAAAAATATGTATAAGCCACAATACAGCATGCCATGTGCAATGTTTTAAGTTTCAGTTGCTTTTAATCGGATTTACTGTGTAAGTGATGCCTGTGCTGAATATACCATAATTGCTATAATAGCAAAGATGCACGCAGAATCGCAATGTTGAAATAACAAAATGTACTGTATGCATACATTTTGTCATTGGCAACCATTCATCTTTCAACTTCATTTTGACTCTATATAACTATTGCTTTGTTCTCATTGTTTCAACCATAAAAGGTGGCCTTGAGCAAAAGCCATATAACTCTTGGTTAGAATTAAGTATGAGTCAAGTTGAAGGTTCAAAAAGCGTTCTCAGTATTGGAAAAACTTGACCCCAACTACTCGGTACTCTGTACTTAGCAAATCATACTCGGTACTAATAAATTGATCTAAATCTATATTTAAGATTGTTTTTTTTTTACTACTAATTTTTAAAAAAATGCTTTGATGAGTTATTTTATCCCGATTTTATTGGTATTAACTTTTTTAATCTAAAAAAATATCTGATCCATATTCCTGCAATGTTTATGAGGGAAAGAAACAGGAAGCAAAGTGACATTGACAAATGTACATAAAATATGGAAGACTGTAATCGACACACACTTATAATTCAAATTAAGATGTAAGATTTTTGTCTTAGCCTAGTGGTTCTCAAATAGTGGGACACGAGCCTCCATAAAGGGGGGCTGGTTTGACCTCAGCAGAGGCGTACTTAAAACAGTTTTATAGACATTTGATACTATTTACAGTCGTGCGGGGAGCGTGAAATGTTTTCGTCTTCCTGGGGGAGGGGGGGCCATGACAGAAAATAATTGAGAAGCACTGCAGTAGACTAACAAATAAAATATAAATAATTACAAGTGATCAATTTAAGAATGACATCATCAAATATGATCACTGGTTTTTGTCCGAACAAATACTCATCTCATATCGGCACCAAAAAAATAACAGTCTCCGCAAAAATGCATATTGGTAGACCCTTAACTCTTAATGTGTTAAAGCGAGATAATGCGCGCCTCGCTGCTAATATCAAAGCGTGGTAAAGCGCGCCTCGATAGAACTCTCTTTAGAAACAAAATTTCAGAAAATAAAAACTCTTCAGTGCGTGAAAGAAGATGTATTCGATTTCCGGCAATGGCGGCCGTTTCCCTCACTAATGTTATCTCTCGATTCCCGAAGTTTTTTGGTAGTTTTTAAGTTTTTTTTTAAAGATATGATTTTGCTATACTTTATTACTAAAATAATAGTACTAATCTACAGGTAAAAATAGTTTTAAACTCAATACGGTCTTTTGAATACATAAAATAACCATTCTTATCCTAAAAGGAAGTAAGTATGACTATAATAATATAGATGGATTTTACGCTATTTTAAAAATTTCATAACCAGTTTACGGGACTGAGGAGGAAGTTTTCTGAAAACCTTATGGCACATTAAGAGTCAATAAAATTGTGCACTTGTGAGAAATAGTTGGGCTACTTCCATTTGTTTTCACAGTTGGAGCATTCCATAAATTAAAATTAAATTTTTTTTACAAAGGAATGTTTTTTTTAAAAGAAATTTTTTCAAAGGAAATTATTTAATGACATAAAACATGTAAATAATTAAAAATACTAACAAAATTTGAGAAGGGTGCCTTAAATTTTTACCGTAGAGTGGTTGTATTCTATTTTTAAAATTAAAAAATAATAAATTTTGAGCTAATATAGCTTTTGAATATGATTTATTAATCTGTTCAAGGAATATTAACTCTGAAAGCGCGATAATAGGCGATTTGCTTTTTTTTTACCAAAGCGCGCCTCGATAGAACTCTCTTGAGAAACGAAATTACAGAAAATAAAAACTCTTCAGTGCATGAAAAACAATGTTTTAGACTTCTAGCAATGGCGGCTGTTTCCCTCACTAGTGTTATCGCTTGATTTGCTAAGTTTTTTGGTAGATTTTACTCTTTTTTTCCCCAAAGATGCTATTTTGCTATACTTTATTACTAAAATAATAGTACAATAGTACTAAACTACAGGTAAAAATAGTTTTAGACACAAGATAGTGTTTAGGATACGTAAAATAACCATTCTTATCTTAAAAGATGAAGTCAGTATGACAATAATATTATAAATACATTTTTAGCAATTTTTTAAATTTCATAACCAGTTGATCGCAATTCGGTAAATTCTTACAAACTGGAGTGGAAGTTTTCCAAAAACATTATGGCGCATTAAGAGTTAAAATTCAGTTTCTGTGTAAATATAAAAAATAAATAAATTGATAATTTATATAGCGCTGTATCCCAGTAGGGAACTGGGCTCACAATTCTTTACATGAAGATAGTAACAGACATATAAGTATTAAATAAACATATCCGATATCCCAGGAGACCTCATGTTTTAAGAACAATTAATGTAACAGTTGAGAACAGAATGACTTCAGGCTATGAAGAAATCCTTTAAGAGCTTTACCTTGAGCAACATAAACTTGTTGAGGGGCTCATACCACTGCATGAGGATGACACCGTTGACCAGTGCCCCACACAGATAACGATAGCCATTATACGGGTTGCGACCAACACAGCATCGCAGACACCCTCGTGAATCAGGAACTTTAACTGTGGGCTGGAGGCGCCTGTAGAGATTAAGAACAAAATAATTTATTTATATCCATGTGAATTCTGGCAACAAATCTCCTTCATTAAAGACTAAAAGCTAATGACTAACAATACGTTTTCATCATCTTGTATTCTCACCTTGGAACAAGTTTTTCTGGAATTTTATTCATGGGTAGGGAAAATCGACTTGTTTGTCGTGTGTGGAGCATCATTAGATCATGCCTATAAAGTGTTGGGGTTTTGCCTGAAGAAAAGTCCCGAGCAGAAGAGTTTAAAAGTTATAACTAATTGCGGTTAAAAAAACCAAACAAAAAAAACAAATGTGTATTGATACTCATTAAAAAAAATGAGCTAAAACTTACCTGACAAGGACATCAAGATGTCTTTTATAGCATACAACCATATACACCTTCTTGCATGCACCTGAAATATTATGAAGACAAAATTTCAAGCACCGTAATGGTAGGAAAAATTTCTACCAAATATTTTTACAAACAATGATCCATTTATATATATGGAATGAAAAAAGTTTTTTTTATATTGATTGGGGGAAACTTGTCAACGTGAACTTCGTTTTTTTTTAAAATTAAAACTCAATTAAATTGATTTACATAAAAAAATTTAATTAAAGAATTAATTAAATCGGCAGCAATGACTTTCATTAATTTCATCTATTATGGACACAGACTTAACTCACCAGTTCCATGGAAGCCTCATGAATTTCATTCAGATTTAATGTATACAGGCCTTCATTAGCCCCAATAAAAATATATTGATCTGGAGAAAATATGCAAAAGAATAATTGCAACAATATTCCTGGTACAATCCATCATTTTTTATATTTTTTATAAAAAAAAGAATTATCTTAATATTAATTAAAATATTCCTAAAAGAGAATGTATTCCAAAAATTAGATTTTATGTGCCATTAAAAACTGTTGTTTTGTTAAACTAGGTGTTCTGCATAAAAAATTAATTCATTTCATATTCATACTATCCCATTAAAAAAAAGTAACAAACTAACCTCTCGTGTCTGGGTGCACCCAGCTAGCTGTGCAGTTTATGTGCAGGGGACAACCATTGAATACTTTAGAAAAACAAGCTCCCATCTATGATAGGTAAAGAATGCAGGTAATTACACTCATATTATTTTTTTTAAAATAAATTTTTGTCTCCAACACAAAGTTACATTATCCTTGTCAATGTCCTAAAATGACAATAATTCAATTTGCACTACGGTTTACAATACAATAAGGACACCACTGTGTAAAATCCACGCTTTAAAAAAAAAAGCACAAATAGGTGTACTTATTAAAATTCAGACAGTCTGCAACATTAATAAGAAAACCTCATGATGCCGGCATTCATAATTTCTTTTACAAAATTAATAAGTATTTTCCCATATTAAGAATTACTTGTGAGAAGTTTTCAGAAATAATATTGTTCCAGACTTACATGAACCTGAGGTGTCGGTGGAAGACCATTGCTAACTGGACGATGTTGACTAGTTTGTACCTGCCAATAAATATTTAATCTTGTTATGCATACTTGGTAACAATTCTTAGCAAAAGAGCTATTATAATAGCACCCCTAGTAAGGGGCAAAGACTAATAATTAACTTCCATATACAAATTCAAATGACGCACGGAAAAAAATTAATGCATCCCATAGTTATGTAACTTAAATTTTGGGGGTCATACAAATATAAATATTCATTTGGAAAATAATGGTAAAAAAGTCACTGCAACGATTCATGCAGACTTACATTTTCCTCTTTTTTTAACCTCCTTCGAGGTGGAATAACAGGAGGTGGTTTACTTTCCTCCCCGCCTCCCCCCTCTGGTGAATCTCCATTCTGGGAGTGTAAAACATCTCCATTGGAGTGTGGAGAGACTGGAGACTTCTTGGGTGGTAACACTGGTGGGCTTTCAGACTCGTCTGTACTGTGGGCTTTCTGCTTACGAGCTGTGGGGGATAATTTTTTAAAATTATTTGTGGCAGGACAAGCGAAGATTAACTCTTTAAGCCCCAAAGTGCGGTAATGCCCGCATATCCACTATTATTGAACTGCGTTATTGCCCGCCTCGATAGAACTCTCTTTAGAAACAAAATCACAGAAAAGTAAAAACTCTTCAATGCTTGGAAAATGATGTATTTGACTTCTGGCAATGACAGCCTTGCCCCGCGCTAGTGTTAACGATCGATTTGCAAAGTTTTTTGGTAGTTTTTACAGGTTTTTTTTTGAAGGAGTGATTTTCCTATACTTTATTATAAAAATAATAGTACTAAACTACAGGTAAATATAGTATTTAACTCAAGACAGTGTTTTGGATGCGTAAAATAACCATTCTTAGACTAAAAAATGCAGTGAGTATGACGATAATAATATAAATGGATTTAAAGCAATTTTTTAAATTTTATAGCCAGTTGATCGCAATACGGGAAATCCCTACGGGACTGAGGCAGAAGTTTATTGAAAACCTTCTGGGGCTTAAAGAGTTAAGATAGGATTACAAAATTATCACAGACGATGAGGAGCACTTATTTCAGTTTAAAAATTTTAATTTGATGCTACTGAAGATTGTTTGACTGATTGAGTCCTAACATATGTGCATATTTACAACTATCAAAAAAGATTATTTTAATGCAGGGAAAAATCAAATAAAATGTCATGTAAATATATGGGTTCAAATTTATTTGTAAAAACAATTTTTAAACACAAAAGATAATAGTTTCATATAAACCTTTAAAAAAAGTTAAATGCTTCTCAAATGATTAAACTAATGAAAACTGCAAACAATACATATTTAAAATTTTTAGGTCTAGTTGAAAATTTGGTTATTTTATTTGCTGTAGTTGGTACATACAGATTTCTTATAACTACATAAATGCTTGATTTGCATGAGTGTGCACAAAATCATTTTTCGACTAAAAGGAGATAAGCTGTTAGGGTAGTTAAAGTTACTCACAAGTGACATCAAGACCTGGTAAGGAGGATGGATGGGAGGCTTGTGGGGTCAAGGTCAGCATCCTATCAATCAGAGAGTCCATGTCTGGACCGAAATCATCCTGAAGTTCACCCTCTTCCTCAGCTTCAGACTTACTCAGTCGATCGCGAAGTCCCTTGGCCCCGGGATACTCCAATGTTCTTGGAGGCTAGACATAAAAAGAAAACAACCCTTAGCACTCTGGCAAAGCAAAGGTTAACAATACTCTCTAACTTACCCACAGGATAACAAGTCACTCAAATATATTAAATTTCATTCAAATGAAGCCAAGAACATTCTGGTCATGCATCTAACAAACAAAATTATGCTTTCCCAACACTTGTTGATCTTTGCAATCTAAATTGATAGTAAGGCTGGAATGGAAGATGATCTGGCATGCAGCACCAGAAAAGAAATGCAAACTAGTTATGGACAGTTTTACAACCATTTCGATGTTGAGAAACTTCTCATGGAAATTCGCTGAAAAGATTTGACAACACATGACAAGTAGATTATGGCTTAAGAAAATAAAAATCATCACTCTAAAGTGATGAATAGTTTAGTCAAGCTGTAAAATTTGTGAGAAATTAATGTTTCTTTACCAACTTATGTAGTGACACTTGGTGATTTAAAAAAATGACACTCACTTTTGGAGGAGGTGCTGAAGGTGGATTCAGTTGTAATGTGGGTCTGAAACAAACAAGATATCACATTTTAAAATATATATGGCATACATATAACCTGTTAATTATTTTGAAACAATGAAAAATGCTTGAAATTTATTAATGAAAAATACTACTGGCAATTAATAAAATAATGAAAAGCTTTTAATATTTTTCTAAATTATTTTTTTTACAGCTTTAAGCATTCAAGGACCATTAAGCATTTGTACTTAGATATTTGTTTTTATTTTAGATGTTAATAAATGGCCATCATAATTGACATATAAAAGAAAGAATCTAACACATCAGATGACGAACTAAACACATTTATTTTAAAAATATAAAATCACTTCAGATAGATTGTTGGTATTTTTTTCCCTAATGAAGAATATTTAAATGTATGTTTCTGCTTAAAGAATTCATTTTATGAGACATGCTTCTTAGAAGCTACCAGTTAATCATAAACATCAATATTTGCTTTGCGAATTCATTACAAATATGCTAGTATTTGTGTTGTGGTAACAGAGACAACTGTTAGAATAACGAGGCTGTGAAATGTCATCTTTAACTGCTAAATTGTTAAGAGAACAGGACTTTTGTAGCTGCAGTTTGACACTTGCTAAGCCATGTTGACACAAGCAAGGTATCTGACTGAGGGAGAGGATTAGGCTGGGGACTGAAATATTGGACCATGTTTGAATGCACTTTTACTATTGCCCAGTTCTTAAATCCCCAGGTTTGAGATACAAGCAAGTTCACACATAAAAACTCTTCACTTGTGAAGCGTTAGAAATTAAATACTTTAAGAGATTGTGTTCCGCTTTACGCCCTAAAAAAATCTGCCATGCAAAGCCGCAAGCTAGCAGAAACAACACCTAATCCAAGAGATCAAGGGAAAGGATACTTTTTAGCCTTGGCATAGCAGACATCTGAACTGTTAAATTTGTGGACTGAATGTGTGAGAACAGGAAATTGTCTAACATTTATAGAAGATCTAAAGAGGGTTTAAAATAATATGCTAAAAATGTAAATGAAATATTTTTATTGTTATTGATTTTAATTTAAAAAAGCTGGTTGGAACAAAAAAATATTGGTCAGTTTGAAAGTTAAAAGGTTTACACAGTTGTGAGCTATGAACAATAAAATTAACTACCAAGTGCTTGAACAAACTGGCATAAATTTCTACAAAAATGATTAAAGATTATTAATGGTGGTCTCTAAAAAATAAACAATAAATCAGACAAAGATCCAATTTTCATTATTTTAAAACTTCTAAATACGCTTGGATATAAAATTGTTTTCCATTTAATGCCAATTCAATACACATATTAATGTTATTTGATCAATGTCATAATTTATATTTGAAAATAAAAATTTTAGTTTAAAAGTCATCTTAGTTATCATCCATTCCAAGTTAAGACATTAGGAGTAAGAAAAAATTATCATGAAACAGGTGTAATTTGACATAATTTTACAGGCATTGTGAAAACTAACAAAGTGCAACAAGCAAAATTATTTGTTACAATTTACTTGTAAGGTAAATCAAGCATTTTATGCTGAAGCATTTCACAAAAATTATTGTTTCTTAATACAATTTAATGTATTATTTATAAGTCAACATTAATTTTTAAAAGCTACAACTGATTCACAATGATAATAACAGGATAAAAATATTTGGAATAAAAAAATGGGCTGGATAAAAATTGAGGAAAGGTAATTCAAACTGAAAGGTATCATCTTTCTGAAATGAACATGCAACTAGAATATCCTTACTTTTCATGTACTGAAGGTATACCATCCTCTAAACATAAACTACTCCGATGGCCTCTGAAAAGATGGTTGGTTTTTGTTGGTTTTATGCTTTCAAATATTTTAAAGAAGAAACAAGTGACTCATGGGATGGGTAAGGTGGAAATACAAATTAACTGCACACATTGCTAAACTCTATGCAAATAACTATTCCCATTTGGCAATCTTATTTATTGTAATTTGGTATGAAAGCAATTGTGACAGTATTTTTTCCAACTTTTTTCAAAATACTTATGAGAGTCACAAGTAATTACCGAATGATTAAATTGAAAGAATTAATTATTTCGATTTTTAATTTTTTTCAAGAATCAATATCAGTAAAAGATAAGTTCCTTTAAGTTATTTAAGTGAAATGAATAAAAAAAATTTAAATACCCAGAATTTAATATTTCTTCCAAAAAAATGTATCTGTAGTAATATTAAAACTATGAATATTAAAATAAAAGTTTAGGCTATCATGAGCTACATTGACAGAAGTGTATCAAAGATAAGGTATATGAGAAGGATTTCTGTATCGTTCATGAGTGATATCACTGCCCCACCCCCCTTCCTACTCATATTTTGAGGGTTCACTGTGGCCATGCGAATGAATGATTAGACAAGACTCAAAGGCTAAAGGAAAAGATGATGGAATGTAAAAGACTGATGCAACCTTTCGCTCAGATTGGTGTTCAGTTTTTTACCTTTGTGAAAGTTCCTCCTCTACACACTCAAGCAAGCTCCTGAGTGATGAAAGATGTCAAGAAAGGAGACAAAAAAAAAAGAAAATTGAAGACAAATTTAAGATTTCCTGAACTGGGTTTCAAACATTTAAGTAGTGTGATTGAAAGAGAAAATTAAATAACTCATTCATTTTTCTCAGGTCTTGCATTAAGAAAAAAAATTATTAGGCAGATATTACAATATATCTATAGGAGAGTAGCTGGCTTAACAATTATACACATTTGTAACACATTAAATAATGGAAAATAATGTATTTGCATCAAATAAATATAATAATTAATGAATGGAGGAACAAAATACAGTTAGGCTTGAAAAGAGACTACAATTAAATGGATAAAGGAACTAAATGTTTTTTTTCAGCAGACTAGAAGTTTTTCTTGCCTTTTTTTTTTGCCCTAGGCATAAACATATCTTGTTTCACTATTAGTTTACTTAAAACTGCTTGATACCATTTATTAAATCTACAACAATGGATGTTAATCCCATTTCAAGAGAGATTGAGTAAGAGTGTTTTAAGAATGGGTTCCCTTCAGTAACTTCTGTAAAGTAAAAATTGCTTAATCAAGAGCCTGGAAGTTGGTAGTGGAAGACCTTTCCTGATTTATGTTTTCCTAAAAATATCAGATTTGATTTCCAAGGTTAAATATTTGAGCCGTTTATTTCAATACATGAGAGAAAGTAACATTAACTCTCAAAAGACGGGGCATTTTTAAAAGAATATCTGTTTAAAAAAGTTCAGTGTCTTTTGAAAACATTTGTAATTAAATTACCTTTAATTTTTGTACAATAATCACTGTTGTAATTATCATCCGTTTAGAAAGAAAAAAAAACTATTTATTTTACGGTTATTTTTATTATAGAAAAAAAAATGTGTTATACTCCTAAATATTAAAGCCATTTATGATTATTGTGAAAATAAAACTACAGTATAAACTCGTTCTATAGCCGATTCATTCATAAGCTGACCCCTTTTCTTGTGGAAGAGAATAGTATTAAAAGTGTGTGACCTATATGCAAGCAAACCCAGACCAAAAAAAAAAAAAGCTGCAAGCTAAATCTGTCATTATAATGGTTTACTTTGTACTGCCTATCTTTGTCTTTGTGCTCTTGTTAGGCAAGAGTAGCCCGTATTTTTAAAACTATTTATAGCAAAAATATTTTTTTATAAACAACAGCAAAAGCGTGTTCATTTAAATTCATTGCTGAAAATTTTTTTTAAAAACAAAAATAAAATGAATAAATAAGGTAAGTGCAGATGTTTAATAATATTCTTTAGCTCCTGGTATGGCAGTCGAATCGTGTAGAATTTAGAAAAGGACATTGATGGTCTACAATAACAACAACGATATTCAATGTACATGCAAAAATCACGGTTTCGTGACAAATGCACACATGACAAAAGCGCACAGTGAATTCCCCAATGACACAAAGGCGCACAGGACTAACGCGAACAGCGATAGTTGCGCACACGGACAATGGCTCACACCGACAAATGCAAACATGGAAAATCTCGCACAGTGACAAATGCGCAATGGTAAATATTAATTTGACAATTTGAAGAATATAATGGGTTCTGTTGGTAGTTAGCATAAATATTGCATTTTATTTTATAATTTAATAAAATAGTTAAATGTAAAAATTAATATTGTTAGTAAAAGTAAAAATTTATATTTGGGACATAATATTGTTTATTATCGTAACTGTCAAGAATTCTTCATTCTCACTGTTTTTGTAATGTATTTAATTATGTATTTTAAAAACAAAATTAATGCAAGGAAGTGTTTCGCGTCCTTGGATTTCAGGGATACGCATTAAATTTTTAAAAAAGATTTTGATGTAGATATATCAGATTTCATTACATTACATTCTTAATATTTTTTACATATTTTGGATTCACTTACTATACAGAAGATTTTTGCGTCCGATGTTCTGCTAAGAACATATTTGCAAGGGACGCAGTGTTCACAGTAATCACTATAAGGGGGCACGCTATTTTATTTTGAAATGGCCAAAAAAGCTATGTGTTTAGGTCTAATATTAATTCTTTTTTGCAAATATTTCAAAATAAGAATATTTATAAAATCTAGAAATGCCTATAAGGATAGAAATGGCAATGCTTGAAGTTTTTATTTTCTAAAAGTATTTGAAAAATCCAGCATTGATTTAGCCCACTTGCAAATTTCTAAATTGTACAAAAAACAACCATCAACTTTTTTTTTTTTATATACTCTTTTCGACACCTCTTTTAAATATAAACCACAGATTTATCAGGGGCATATTCGTAATATTATTAGTATTAGCATATTCTTAGTTATTTATATTAATATTATCACTGGTAGACTATTACCTTATTAAAATTCAGATTATCAATATTTTGAGATTGATAAAAATCTTTTTCAATTGTCAAGGCAGCTTGATAAGCAAAATGTATGGCTATTTCTATTACCTTTATCATTGTTTCCAAAAATTATCAGATTTTCTTCTGTAAAATGTATTTACTCAGATCTAGTAACTCATTAAGCACCAATGCTTTCATATTAACTTTTACTTTTTCTTGAAAATGTGAAATACAAAAATATATTTAAGTGATGCACTTTTAAATTAAACACTGAGCCTGTTTATTTATATTGTACAGGTGTTCTCTAAACTGATCTCCAAGATGACGACCTGTCAATAGAATTAAAGGCATGACCAGACAGGACACATTTACATCACCTGTTCACGATCAATGTGATTGGTCGTCGTCTTGGAGATCGGTTTAGAGAACACCTGTACAATATAAATAAACAGGCTCAGTGTCCTGTGGCTAAACATTTTAACAGTGTTGACCATGACGGCATTTTGGATATTGCAGTTACTGGTATTCTATATGCAACCAATACCCATGATAGAGTCCACATGGAAAATAGACTCATAAAACGATTCGGTACGTTGGCTCCATATGGAATTAATCAAATCCATAATTTTACCTGACTGCAAAATCGTTTTCCTGTTGCGGTTTTCACTGTTACTTTAGATACTTCAACTTCCTCCTTTTTCCTGTATTCTGTGTCCTTGTTTGTTTTTGTTTTTCTTTTCTTTTCATTTTTTAATCACATTTTTTAAGATATATGTAAGTAATTATTTATGTTATTGTATTATGAAGGCATTAGCCGAAACATCTACTATCATTAGTATTAGTTCATAAATAAAACCTTAAATTTATTGTCTTCTTACACAAATAGTTTGTGTAATTTCTTTTTTATTAAAAAGCTTTATGTAGTCCCATTCTGTATGATAATTCTAATTAAACATGGTTAAGGTCATTGAAGGGATAATATATATGATATGGTACAAAAATAAGCCTCAATGAGACTTGAAAATTGAAGACAGCAGAGTAATATAATAGTATTAGAATAAAATCAAAGCATACAGTCATTTAGAGTTGGAGTATTTAAATTTAAGTTCATTAACTTTCCTTCATGTGAATTTTTTTCCCCGTGACCTATTTTTTTTCTTCATTCTTTTTAAATGTAGATACACTATCTGTGTTGTCTCAGATACACTATCTGTGTTGTCTCAGCCATAATCATCAATATCAGATCTTTTTTCTCTACTCCCCTGCCTAATAATTAGTTTCTGTCAAACTAAATTATTATATTGAAATATATATTTTAAAGTAAATAAATATATTTAACTTTCAATTTGCGCATTTGTCACTGTGCGCTTATGTAGCCGTTTGCATTTATCACTGTGCACGATTCTCCGTGTTCACAACTATCCGTGTTCGCTTTTGTCCTGTGCGCATTTATGTCATTGCAAAATTGTGTGGGTTTGTCGTGTGCGATTGTCTAGTGCGCATGTCTGGTCACCAAAAATCACATATGAACCGCTCCTAAGCCGACCCCCTAACATTTTCTCCTAGATTTTGTAGAAAAATGGTCAGCTTTAGAACGAGTATATAAGGTAATTGATTTTTTTTTTCTGGTCGAAATGAATTTTAGTAAAAATGTGATCAATCATTCAATACATGAGACTGCCAAAAAAAATATATTAATTAACAATTGCCAATTATGTAAGTAAAAAGTCTGTTTACTTATAATTAAGTGCAGATGTCTGATATTCTTTTTCCTATTTTTTTTTATCAGGCTATTTAGTTAAATTTTTGTGACTAACTTAACCATTCAATTTTTAGTGTTAGCTTAGGAAAATGTATCAACTTAAAATATTCTGAAAATTTCGAAAGCAAATTTTGAACAATTCTCAAATTAAAGCATATTTTAAGAATCTTTTAAAAGCACAGCTTTTATTCGTATGAGTTAAAAAAAAAGAACAGAACATTTTCCTGCACCAGAGATAATTGAAATGTTAAAAAGATTTAAAATCAAAGCGTGGAGCGCTCTCGTTACACATATTAGAGCTATTAAAGAACCTATAAAGCACCCTACACTTTTTAAGAGTGAAGTGAATGACTACACTACCTTGATCATCAAAAACTTTAAAATTATAAATCAGTTTTCCCACTCCATACTTCTTCATGAGTCCAAAAGTTTTGCCATGGAGCTATTTAATCTTTATAAACGATATGGCAGGAACATTATTTAAAATAAGAATTTTTCATATTTCTGGAAAAGTATTATTTTCTCATTATAATTAAGCTTTATTGTAAGAAAATTTAAGGAAATGATTACATATTAAATTCTAATTGTGGTCAAATACTTAAATTCATTCTCAGAATGCTACTATTTATCAGTGCATTTTACTTCAATCGGCCAGAGAGTTATTGTAAAGTTGGAAGCACTACACCTGTACGAATACATCATTTAAAAATTATATAAGTAGTTATGATACATTAATTAAAGTAATTGGTTCATAATTAAATGAATTTTAATTGATTCCTGTACTCATCAGAAATGGGTATGTATGGCTAATAACAGCTCAATCTGAAAATGGGAGGTAGGTGAAACTTTGATTTCAAGATTGGTGCCTAGACAGACCACACGAATTCAATTAAAGTATGTAAAAAAATTATTTCATTAATTAAAATATGGTATTGAAAATAAATAGGAAGTAAAAAATACTGACAAATTTATTTAACAATGATATTTTGGGTTCTTTAGCCATCATCTTCAAAATGTGATAATTTATGTTATTTTTGCATGTACATGTATTTAAAATAACGTATTTCCTTTATGAAAAAATATTTGGGTACAGGTAAGACATTCTTTTCTAAAAATTCTTGGAAAAAAAAAAAAGAAGACGCTCAAGAATGTAGAGGTGTCAAAGTCACTAAAAACACATGCACGGGTACTCATTAGGACGGATAATAACTAACATTGCTAGCGGTTAACCCGTCCTCAGATCAGGGCAGGTATCATTTAATCAGGACCGGTTAACTGCAAATTTAATAAGGCGCGTATAAGCTTATTACCCGGACTTCGTTTTTGTTGTGTTATCGTTAAGATGCTTTCTCCATATTTCATTACATAAATAATATACACGTCATCACTATTAATTTACTTCGCCTACGCCTCAGGAATGGTGTTTTTTAATTTTAATTTGCTTAGTTGCCTAGGCACTGTACGAGAGCTAGCACACAGTGCGCGTTTATGTGCACAACAGCAAAGGTCGCAGACTGTTACTATTTATATGAGGTGACAATCAGTTAAATGAAAAGACCTTATCAAGAAAAAAAAATTAATTTGACAAAACTTATTGTAAGTAAAAGAAAGTAATAAACAAAGAACTTCCACTACAAACACTAAGTATCGTACTTTTTAAAAAATTCAAGATCGCAAAAATGGCAATGATAGTAGTCCATGTGCTCACAAAATAGACAACAATGTAATTATAGTCTGCTTGTTATAAAGACAAGGAAAGTATAAAAGCATGTGACCCCGTGACCCATCAGCATTCTCTGGTCACAGATTGATAGTCTGTTTTGTTTACCCGCATCCAAAAAATTGAAGCGTTCACCGCTTAGTGAAGTACCTATATTACGAGAGTCATTTGGTAGACACAAAGATACCCGCCGATTTATCGATCCTCAAATTCGAGTTTGGACTTTTACTGACATTTAACATCAATTTAAAATTTGAATTAACAAGCGATTATGCTTTAATTGGTACCAAAAAATTAATGATACTGTGTAGATGGGGGTCAGTTTGTCAGTAAACGTCAGGTTTACGTATTGCAGTCCAATTAAGTGTCCGCGTTTGCCTCCTTTCACTGGCAGAATTTCATTGTACAGATTACAATGTGTCACTGTTAACTGTCAAGCCCACCCACATGCCATATTTAAGGACAAGTTAACAATTAAGACAAAAACAGACATGTTTACTGTTTAGGAGGTATCTTTCCCACATCCCTCTAGCCTCAAGCAAACCTGTGGCTTGCACAGTGGTAATAGTGATAATAATTATTTCTCATTGGTTACGCAAACTAATTAGAAAATGGTAATAGGTAAATTTTTGTGGTATTGAAAAAATTCCATATTATTTTAAGCTTTCAACTACAATCTACAACTACAGTCGAACCCACTTATCTCGCCCTCGGTTATCTCGCCAACCCTATTATCTCGACGCTTTTCGGCAAACCCCTAGGCTGTCGACTCACTTATATTGACCTCGGTTATCTTGCCAACCCTATTATTTCGACGCTTTTCGGGAAACCCCTAGGCCGTCGACATAACCGGGTTCGACTGTACAAGGATTATTTTCTAAATGAAAGATTTTAATGTTTTTTAAGATTGTACTAACAAACAAGATCACATTAAAATATAACATTTTTTTTAATTTATTGATTTTAAAATACTGACAATTTTGTTTACAGAAGCCATATTAAAGGGGGTTCATGAGAACTCCCAAGCTTAATTACAGAAAACATGTTTATAGACCAACGCAATGTTAATTATATATATAGCAAAATCCTACATGCTCTCAAAAAAATTCTTTTTTTTTTATTATTATATAACTTAAATAAAAATTATTTAAATAAGTTGCCAAATTGGATGAAGCTTAGTGATATTTCAATTTCTTTTCTTTGTCAGTTTAAAATTTCCCACTCACTTTCGTCATTATATACATATATTTTTTTTAAAAATTATTTTTCAAAAAGCCTTTCTGAAAGAATTTTTATAAATGATGAACCAAAAACAGTATTTTCCTTGAAATTATAATAAGCCTTGCCTTTTTAAAAAAAAATAATTCATAAGTCTCTTTTAAAAAAACAAGTAAAATGCAGTCTTTTGAGAGTGAAAGCTGTAGCGTGACAAAGTGGCACTGGCTTTTTCATATTAATAGGCTGCTAATTTGATGAAGCAAAAGCTCTACTAAAAATTTTTTAATGTTGACATTACAATGTTTTAAGTAGTTAAATTTGTACCGTGTAACGTGGATTTAAAAAAAAAAGCCTTGGAAGCCCATGTGACTGTGTTACAGTTTTGTGAAGAAAAAGAAGAGTTTAAAATAGCACAAATAAATTAACTTACTTTTGCGACTGCTCATCTTCTAACCAAGGCTTTGCTGTGTTGAATTTTTCATCCTAAAATAAAAAATAAATAATAATAATTTGCAATAATTCCTAGAGATCCTTAAAATATTTTAAGATATAAACTTCAGGAGATTCCAACAGTTATATTATAATTTAATGTTATTATGAAAGTTTAAAACCATTTTTTAAAATAAAAAACATACATATTTTTAAATCATAACATTTATAATAATATAAAATTTACATGACTTGTTTTCACCAAATATAGATCACTCAAAAGGCAGAGCCAGCTCATCAAATTATTATTATGAAACAGAAAGCAAAATAATAAAAAATCTCCCTTATTAACATTCTAAATGTAATGCTAAGTTTAACACAAAATTCAAACTTTATTTGGAGTAATTAAAGCCATGTTTCAAGTCTTATTATCATGAGATGTCAGCATGAGTTGTTTGCCACTTACCTCTACTTGATCCAAGTTTACTTTAACTGAAAAAAAAAAGAAATGAAGAACATTTTTAAAAGTTGATACTTGTTTTGCACCCTCACAATTTGTAATTTAAAGGTAAAATAATTCTCCAAAATACCCTTCTTTTTAAGAAACAGAAATGTAAGCTTCATACAATTTAAAAAATATTAATTAATATTACTTACAGCCATTTTATCTCATATAATGTATTAAAGATGGTCCTTCAATACAGAAGATTACTGTGTCCTACTCTTATCCATTTTCAAGTTATAGTTTTGACAAAATTTTCAAATTGACATATGATCCAGTCTTCCACAGTTAAATACAGTTGGACCTTGCTAAGTCGAAAACCTCCTGATAATTCCATAAGACTAATGTATTTTAGATCTACTTAATTCGCAGATTTTTTTGCTTCCAAACCCCAATAGTCAAATTTTCCAAAGCGTTTATGTAAAGGAAAAATCTTACTCCCCCCGTTTTCAACTGTTTAGGGAGTAAAGTGTGGGGATAGGGGCTTTCTCAGTGGTGTTGGTATTTCAAAGCTCAGTTTGCTTCCTTTCATATGAAACATTCGACACCACCTCTCCTTCCTGTCAAGCCTTCTCGCTGGTATGACCACCCATCCCCCCCCCTCAATATCAAAATTGTCCTTGATTAATCTGCGCCTATTACACCGTTTTCCCTAACTCGAAAACTCAGTAATTCTAATTTTTTTTGGGTCCCCTTGAGTTTGACTTAGAGAAATCCGACTGTATATTGCAAATTACCTTTGAGCTCAATACTGTTTGTTGCTGCAAGTTGACGTGAAGTTTTGTTGGATGGTATTCGTCTGGGGACATCTTGCAAAAGCTGTTGACAAAATTACTATAGGCTAAAGTGACAATTATAAAATAAAATCCTTATAAAAAATAAAGTGAAAATATAATTTGAGTAGAATAAATAATTATTAATTAATTGTTCAGGCACAAAAATATGCCATACTACTCACCCCATCTTCATCCTCTGTTAAGTCAAAGTTGTGTGTAGGATTTCTAGACTTCTCAAGAAGCTCTTTAGTCAATCTTCTACTTAAATCTCCTTGCAGGAAAGGATGCTAAACATACATAGAGGGTGGCAAATTAAAGACATAATTATTTCAACAAATGAACTAAAAAATACAAATCTGGAAAATAATTTTAGCAAAAATTTTAACAGAAAAATCACCAGTTTTACTTTTTATAAAAATTTTAAAATCCCATTCTGTGTGAAATACTTGATGTAGCTTGCCATGCCTTAAAGGGACCACCAGAAAAATTGAATTTGAGACCACTGCTCTAAACTACAGTAAAAAAAAAATTAAGTGTCAAACATAAAAAAACTTAATGTGATACAAACAGAACTTACATCAATCAACTTTTCCGCAGGAGGTCTTTTTTTAGGGTTTTTAGTTAAGGCCACTTTGATGAAGTTTTGAAATACTGGAGTCCTGTAAAATATAATCAGTGCTAATATATTCACAGCTAAAACAATCAGTTTATCTAACAAGAAAAAGTCCGAAATTGAAATTTAATTTTTTTCATTTAGCTTCTTTTGTAATGAAAAACAATTATGAATGTATTATGAATGAGATTCACAATTTAACTATTAAAAAGTAAAACCTACCATTTATTTTTATCTTTAAGCTGTGGTGGCTTAAATCCACTCTTTGACATGAGAAAGAGTGCCCTAGAGAATATTTTACAGGTTTAGTAACAATCACACATTGTTGCTAATATTATGCTGAAATAAGGAACATCTAGAAATTGGCAATGACATCATTAACTGCCAACTAGCCCGTTGGTCTCAATCAAATTCCTTCACAAATACACCAAAGTTTCTACAGATGCTTAGAGCAAAACATTTTTAAAAATAAAATTTTTGTTAAAAAATGAACATCTGATATGATAGTAAGATTTAAAAAAAAAAAGCCTTGTGTTTTGTAAAACCTTTGCGTTTGAGTTGGCCGAATATGCTGCCCAACTTTAAGAAGCCAGAATATGTTTCGCCAAAGTTGGACCATTGTCCTTTCTACAACCGTGTCTTAAATGTAAACTTACTATAAGAAATATAAGATGCATATGTTTTTATGTAGCTATGTGCACTGTTTCTAGATGAGAAGTCACCAAGATAAGTGATAAAATTTAATCAAAATGCTTGCTTGCTTAGCGTGAGTCTGATTTTCAACTGGAAAATCAGAATAAAAATCAGAATCACACAGTGAAGAAAAAAAATTTAATAGCTTTTAGTGCATACTAGGCACAAATTGATAAATTGTTAACTTTCTGAGCAAAAACCGAAGCCTATTTAAGAATTGATTATAATATTTTTTTTAAAAAATGTTATACCAATCATCAGTTTATTGTTAGAAAATGGTCCAGGCCATAATATTGTTGACAAAAAATTGATCATTAATGATGTTGGTTTTAGTGTTAGTAATGCAAATTCCTACATTTGTATTTGGTGTGGTGTATTTTTATAATGGACAGATTATATGGAGTGGCTATTTCTAATATCATATTTAAGTAGGATTTATTATGAGATTTTTCTCTTCATCTCAAATAAATACAATGTTTCCAAACTGAAATAATATAGTTAAAAATTTTGGGGTTTCTTTTCTTAAAAGTTTGAATGTTAATTAATTTAGAAGACCATGGTGAACTAAAAAAAATCAAAGAGTGATGATAAAAATTCTAACCTCATGGGATGTAGGTCAAACATTGGTGGCTGCAGCTCAGCAAACTCAATAGCAGTAATTCCCACTGCCCATATATCACACTGCTGGTTATAGCCTCCTTTCCTTTCCACAGCAGCCACTTCTGGTGCCATCCTATGAGAGAATAAATAACACTTTTTTTTTTTACAAGAACATCACATTTTTCACGTTGAGGGAGTGATGAGGGTAGCACATATTAATTTTTTTTAAGGGGGGAGGGGTATCAAAAGATTTTTATTACCAGTAAGGAGTTCCAATGAAAGACTTGCGTTTGCACATTGTAGCTGTTATTTGAGCAGATACTCCAAAGTCAGCTAAAATATATATAGAATTTAAATGATGATTAAAAATGTTAATGTTTTGTTTTATAAACGTGCTCTGCAAAAAAACAAAAACAGTGAGGCAGTTTATAATTACTAATAGAGTAACTAGAGGAGATAGATAGCTTTTGAAGATATAGCATGAATTCATGTGTGTTCTAAACAAATTAAAACCATTTACTTGCCTAGTTTTATGTCCCCTTCATCTGTTACTAAAATATTAGCACCCTGAAAATAATAACAAAAAGAAACATTCATCCAAGGACTATGAGAGATGAAAGGTACAAAATAATAATAATAACCCTTTTCAGACCATGACAGCCTATAGGGCAAATGAATTAGCGTTTACATGTTTCATTAGCCACCACTAACGAGCAAGGGATTCTGTTGCTAGCACAATGCCCCGAGGGCCTAGCCAGCACCGAGGCTCGAATCCGTGACTCTCTTTTACCTCGGTTTGACAGTCCAGCGCACTACTGCTAGACCACCGCACCCCATTTGTCAGCTTCGTATAGTCTGTTTCATAAACTCGATACCAAGTTGTTATTTTAAAAAAAGAATGCCTAAGAATTCTTGTTTTTTTTAAATAGTACGCCAATTTCCTTTTACAAACTTAAATTGAAGCTTATGTTTAGACTGATGTTTCTGATTACATCATTTCAAAGACAAAAGCTTAATGGTATATGTACAACCTGATTGAGTTAATACATCACGCTTTGATGTGACGCTAACACAAGAGTTTTCTTGTTTCAGCATGTATTTTAAAATTTACCTTTATGTCTCTATGCATTTTTCCTCTTCTGTGTAAGTAATGAAGACCCTTCAAAGTTTCTTTGCATACAAACGCTATTGTTGGTTCAGGGAGTGGCCCAGTCACTGGATTCAAAATTGATTTTAAAGTGAATTTACATCAGAAAAAAAAAAAAAAAAAGAATTTCTATTAGGGTCACACTTAAAAAAGAAGAAAATAAATTAAAATTTCTTAAAAGACATTATATTAAGAAAGACCATGGAGAAGTAGGATGGTCTGAATGCAGACAAAAGTGCTTATTTAACTAGTGTTTCAAAAAAATACAGTGTGCGTAAGTTTCTAAATTTCTCACAAAAATTGTTATTTATTACATCCAGGCGTGATTAACAAATATTGGCTGAAAAATATTTTTAAAACACTCAATTTTTATTTTAAAAATTTTAAGACTTAAATTCTTCATGGTAAAACAGAAGAAATATTGACATACCATGGTATATATCTTGCATAGATCCTCCACCACAGTATTCCATTGCTATCCATAACTTTTCTCGGCTTGAAGTGAGAAGTAAAAAGTATATAATTAAGCATAAGGGGAAAAATAGGACTATTCCATTTATTTATTGTTACACTTACAAAGCACAGTAACAAGGCCTATGAAAGGACTCACAGCACTTCCAACAACTTAAGTAAAGACACTGCTCTCTCAATCTTCCTAACCATGGGTTACATATACAGCATTATATACAAATGTCCAGAAATGGGCATATATTCAGATGCGTAACAACAATTAGGCATTGGGGCAGTTGCCAGAGGTTGTCGATGGCTAATCCTTCAATTTGTTCAAATTTAATATTTTCCTACCTTTTGGAATTTTTTATATCATTTTCTAAAGGGCGTCAAACCCAGTTACACCTCTGCATATATTCGTCATATACCGGTAATAGATGGAACGAGATCAGCACACCACATCGCCTGTTGGCTGAAACAGGTCTTCTGGACAAAAATATTGTCTTTGCTGGTTTCCAAAATTTAAAAATTCAGTGACTTTTTAAAATGAAATCTCACCGTAAATAACTGCCAAAGTAGGCAACAATGTTTGAATGTTTGCAGTCTTTCATCATAATGATCTCTTGCTGAATGACAGCAAAGTCATCACCTAAAGATATATGAAATGCATCTATATAATGTCCATCAAGCATAAGTATTTTTTGAGAGCTGCGGAAATTAACTCTTAATGTGCCAAAGCACGATAATCCGCGGTGTACCGTTTTTTACCAAAGCGCGATAATGCGTGACTCGATAGAACTCTCTTTAGAAATGAAATTACAGAAAATAAAAACTCTTTAGTGTGTGAAAAACGATGTTTTTGACTTCCGGCAATGGCGGCTGTTTCCCTCGCTAGTGTTATCGCTCGATTTGCAAAGTTTTTTTGAAGTTTTTACGGTTTTTTTTCAAAGATGCGATTTTGCTATACTTTATTACTAAAGTAATAGTGCTAAACTACAGGTAAAATAGTTTTAAACTCAAAACGGTCTTTCGAATACATAAAATAACTATTCTTATCCTAAAAGATGACGTCAGTATAACAATAATAATATAAATGGATTTTACGCAATTTTTTTAATGTCATAACCGGTTGATCACAATTAGGGAAATTCTTACGGCACTGAGGCGGAAGTTTTCCGAAAACCTTATGGCACATTAAGAGTTAACCATTAATTTCTCAATTAATCGTTAAAATTTTAACGATTGAATTATTCTTAATGATTAATTGACCCATCACTTACAAATTATTGGAAGTCAAAAAGTAATAGAAAAAATTAATTAAAAAATAGCGGCCGATAAATAATAAAATTCCTGACGATTACAGTTACACAAACATTTTGGTTTTAAACTATTGACTGACAGGGATGTTCAAAATTTTGATAAAGTTTGCCTATCATGGTTCTAACACTTCGCCTACAAATCAAACCAAATGAAAAGCGTATTAAGCTTCTAATGGCAGAAATGGAGTCTGACTCGTAGACAGAAAATGACGACAGCTTACTGCATTACAAAATGGTGATGAAAGTTCCTGATTCCATTAGCCCTCTACAATGTTGGAAACTTAATGAAAACTGATATCCAATATGTCATTCCTTGCAAAGACTGTTTTGAGCATACCAGTTACCTCAGTTCGATGTGAATGATTGTTCAGCTCAGCTGGTTATATTGTCAATAAAACCCGCTCTATGGCAGATTAAGGTGGGGGCTGAACGGGCTATAGCCAGGTGGCCCACAAACTTATTATATTTTATAATAAAAGTGTACAAAGTTTTGAACGAATCCTTAAAAATATCATAAATTAAATAAATCAATAAATTGTATCTATTAATCTGATCGCTATTCAGATCCGACAGTCTTAATAATTGAAAAACTTGATATGAATGGCTCAATAAGAGAACATGTTAAAGAATATTGTTTATATTTTTAAAATTTAAACATTCTTGAAAAGCTCCGCTGGCCATAGGGAAAGAGTATTGGTTTGTGGTGCAAGCGATGTGGGGATCGATTCTCAGTGGTGGAATATTTTTTTTAAATATTTTTTTACACTCAATTTTAATAAACCCGCAAACACTTCAAACAGTTATTTCTTTGTAGGTGGCCTATGTCCTAGGAGGAAGTCCAGATGCCGACGATGATCGGTGGATGTTCCTCATGGACGAGAAGGCTCAACAACAATATTTTTGGTTTGGAAAGCCGTTCCCATAGTACAGACAAAGCATGAGCAAGGAACGAATGGAATATTTAGTGAGTCTTATATTAGCTGCTAGTAATCATTTTATTAAACGGGACGCTGGTTGGATAGGGCCCCCGTTTGATTGCAGCCAGGTGCCCCGTGCAGTCTTAATCCACCCCTTGAACCAAATAATGTCAACACGCGTAGTTGGTTAAAAGATGACATATAAAGGAGACATTCCAGTGTTAATAATAGTAAATTGATAATTTATATAGCGCCATATCCCAGCAAGGAGCCGGGCTCACAGCGCTTTACATGGAGATAATAACATACATTTACTAATTATATAAACATTCATATCAAAACAACCACATAAATGACAATATGTTATACATCCGCTACGTTAATTATAAAAAATGAAATGTTGTGTTATGAATTTTGAAAATAAATAGATGTGTCTTAATTTAAGTGCAGTTTTGAAGGACTTAGTAGTTGAAATACTACAGATGTGTAATGGTAGAGAATTCCATTGTTTGGCTACACAAAAAGAGAATGATCTTTCTCCAAATGTTTTAGTTCGTGTCTTAGGAGCACAGAGAATGCGTATGTCTGCAGAATAGCGTAGCTGACGACTTGGTGAGTAGACCAACAGAAGTTCAGTAAGATAGGAAGGGCATGAGTCAGAAAAGAAGTTGTGACAGAGAATGGCCAGTTTGTAATCAATCTGGGCTTTTATGGGTAGCCAATGAAGTGAGTAAAGTAGCGGAGTAACATGGTCATGTTTTTTTGCCTCAAGAACTAAAACTGGCAGCTAAATTTTGAACTTTCAGTAGTTTTTCAATGCATTGTTTTGGCACACCTGCTAGAAGAGAATGTTGTTACTTAGATTTTCAACGAAAACGTTTAATAAGTGTTCCTTAAGACATAAATTTTAATTTTTGGCTTTCATCGAAATTAACGATAAACTAATTGTTAATATTTCAAAAGTTAACAATTAAATTTAAATTAATCAATAACAGCCATTATTTTTTTTACAAAAATGTAAGTAGCCTATTTCCCAGTGATTGGAAGCATTTTTAAATATAAGAAATTTTAACGTAAAAAATTTAAAGGACTAATTTCATACCTGGCTCCAACTTGATGACTTTGATAGCAGCGAGTTCCCCAGTGTTGAGATCCCTGGCCTAAAAATTAAGAGAAAAAAAATTAGTTTTTAAAAGGGGCATATACTCTAATAATATAATTAGTGTGATACAGGGATTGACAAAAATCCTGTATGGGCAAGATTTTAAATAATGAAAGCTTACTTTCAGGCAAATCGCTGGAATTAATATCAGCTCTCAGAGTCCATTTTATAACTGATTATAACTTATCTTTGTAGGTTGTTTTTTTTGTATCTTAGGCATTCAATAGCTTTCGCTATGACTTTAAAATGTACTCTGAGATTTAAGCTACTAAACATTTTTCAAGAAAAGCGTTAACAAATTAATCATGTGCAAAAGATAAAAGTTAAAATTTGTAGTCTCCAAACATGTATTTACAGCAATGCTTTGCCTAATATTGACTCTTACCCATGTAATGGATATTGAATACTTGTGAAATCCATATGGTATATACTGAATTTATTAATCATTACAGGTTGTCAAACAACAGGTACCTTCCTAGGGCTTGTCTCTCACAAGATTTTTATTCTGAATTGAGAGTGCATTTCAAAGTGTCACTAGCAGATTGTCAAATAAAATGACTGATAAACTGCTGTAAGCAAGGTATTCTCCCCCTTACCCCACACGAAGTAGCCTCAAAGCAAGCTAACAACTTTTGCCAGGATCATCCATTGCTTACATCATCAAAGCTCTACAATGTTGCCAGCATTAGTTTGCAATTGTACAGTTGCCCAATAACAATACCAATTGGGGTGGTGGAGGGGGGGGGGGTAAAATAATTATTTGTCATTTGTTAGGCAAACTAAAGTTTAAACAGTCAGGTGAATTGTTTTGAATTTTTAAAAAATCAATATTATTTTCACCTTTCAAACTTCAACTCCCAGAATTATATTTTAATTGTAAGAGTTTAATGGCTGCTTTAAAGTTTGATCAACAAGAACCCATATTAAAATTAAAATTACTTAATTTATTGACAATTTTACTTACAGAACTCTTATTACTATGCCTTTAACTAGTTGAGAGTGTGAATTCCGCTGATACATCATCATTATCATCTATTCCACAATCAGATTGCATTTTGCTGTGTCACTATGCAATCATTCAACATGATTTATCATCTACGAATTGAATTTAACTGAAACAAGATAGCCATTTAACAATTCTTTCATCTATTGAACAATTAGCTATTCCTCACTCTTTGACTTTCCTTGTAGACAGCCCTATTTGGGAATTTCCAAATATGGTTTTGGCAATCCTCTGAATACCATTTCCAAATCATTTTACACTTAAAAGAGGAAGTACAGTACATCAAAGTATGTTATTCGTTGATAGAACACAGCACAAGTGTACATCAAAGTATGTTATTCATTGATAGAATACAGCACAAGTGTTGTTTATGGTCCAATAACCAGATAATAAATATTGGAATTGTCACACAGCATTTGCAAATAGCTGCAACAAATGTTCTGTTTGTGACTGTTGTGTCACTGAAAGGCCGAAAAGTAGCTTACAAACAGAGCACACCTTGTACCACTGTGATGCCGGAGTTTACGCTTGGCTAGCATCCACAGACCTTCCATAGTTTCAGAGTGAATATCCCTGTGTACTGAATGAACGAATTTATGAGCATGCAAAGCAAGTGGGTGATCATACACACCATTGTTTATGCGAGCAACATTCTGATAGCCTAGCGCCTGTGACAACTGTTTTCCCCGGCAACACATGATTAGTGATCATACGTTTCAGCATTTGTGAGATTTATGAAAATACGCTGAAATATGTACTGATTAACAAAATGGCATCAATAATGATATAATTGTTTATTTATATTTATAACTGACATGTTTGTGATAACACAAACTAAATAATTTGGGAGCAGGATTCCAAAGATTGCCTGGTCTGGTACTGCACTAGATTGAGAAAACTTAAGCAAAACTGTAGACCTATTCATATGACGGTAACTACTCTTTATCAAATTCTATACACACTACAGGCCTTTCTGAAGTTTAAAAGGAAAGTGGTACCTTGTTCTAAGTCTCATTGAACATCAAACTATAAAAATAATGAACTGATCTCTGTGAGTGAAACCAAAATTACAGTTTTAATTTGCATTATTGTCCCATACAAATCAAATTACATACACTGTCATTGTTTTGTTTTATAAAAACTAAACAAGATCTTTTAATTAAGGCCCATGGCGCACATCCTCTCTAGAATGGACAATTTAATTGCTAATGGCTAATGCCAATAAAATGGTATGACTTAAATTTGAGTCATTTAAGAAGCCTAGGCCAAGGCCTATTCAAAACTGTCAAAAGTTATTTTAAATTTCAAGATTTAGACAAATAATATAAATAATATAAGTATAAGCTAACAAGATTCTACTTTACTATTACCATAAAAGTTGGACCATGTAGTATTAGTAGCCAGATAGATAAATGATAAGACAACACGGTTAAAATGAAGTATGTCATCCGTGACATCACGATCATTACCGAAGGCCATCTTTGTTGTTATGGCACGTTCTTTAAAAAGCTAAAATTAAAATTCTACAGCTTTACCTAACCCAAACCCTAAAACCTTCCATTTTTGAAAATCCTTTTAGAATTTATAGAACTCTTTTTTTCCAGCAACCGGTAGCGTTGTGATGTCACGGTCGACATACTTCGCTTCAGCCAGACAACACTATCAATGATCAAAACTCAAGACTCAAGTCTAAAACAAAAGCTAAGACTAAAGCTAGTAACTAAGTAGGATGTGGCTAGCGCTACGACAATTTTGTCGTAGCAGCAGACGACCCGGTCGGATGTTGCTAGTGTTACGACATGTCGTAGCGCTGGTCAGGAAACTAGTGCTACAACATGTCGTAACAGCAGACAACCCGGTCGGATGTTGCTATCGTTACGACATGTCGTAGCGCTAGTCAGGAAACAAGTGCTAGGTAGGCCTGTCAACGGATACCCGGGACCCGGGTACCCGTTGCCATCAGATTACCCGGGTAGTAAAATTCCGCCCGGGTACCCGTGAAAATGTAACTTTAATGTCTATATTAACTCTTAAAGTCGCAAAGCGTCGTAATGCGTCTCTTCCCGCTATCCCTAAAGCGTCGTAATGCGTCTCTAGATACAAATCTCGTTAGAAATGAGATCTCAGAAAGTAAAAACTCTTCAATGCTTGAAAAACGATGTATTCGACTTCCGGCAATGGCGGCCGTTGCCGGCACTAGTGTTATCGCTCGATTCGCGATGTTTTTTGGTAGTTTTAACGTGTTTATTTTCGAAGATACGTTTTCATTATACTTTATTACTAAAATAATAGTATTAAACTACAGGTAAATATTGTTTCAAACTCAGTACGGTCTTTTGGATGCATAAAATAACCATTCTTAGCCTTAAAAATGAAGTCAGTATGACAATAATATTATAAATGGATTTTACGCAAATTTTTTAATTTCATAACCGGTTGATCGTAATACGGGAAATCCTTACGGGACTGAGGCGGAAGTTTATTGAAAACCTTCTGGGGCTTTAAGAGTTAACGGAGACCAAACTTTGGCTCCCATTCGGTTTTTTTTTTTTTTTTTTTTTTTTTTTTTTTGCG
>MUZC01004671.1:864483-875196 GCA_002072015.1 Radix auricularia | reverse complement strand
TGACATCACATCAAAACGTGCAACTTAAAATGAAAGTTCCACTTAAAAACTTGAATGCTTACAATTTATTTATTGACGATTTACATGAATTTACACGTGTATCGATTTAATAGAGTTCAACTTCACATTAAATACAAACTTAAGTGACAATAAAGATATTTCACAAATGCTCATTTGCAAAAGAGGTACAGCTATTATGGGGGAGGGGGCGCGGCTGCAAATCTTTGTTCTAAGGGGGTTCTAATGTGACAATGGCGGGGAGGGGGGGTATAAATCAGCCAAAATCATGTGACGTCACTTTTAGACGTCGGCCGTGTGGTTACTGAGAAATAAGGAGCATGGCAGGTGGCTAGGTTGCATAGTATAGCTGTATGACGGTGAAAATTATGCGATGTTTTGAACGGGTAACCCGGGTACCCGTTCGAAATTTGGACGGGTACCCGGGCAGCCTTTTTCAAAAAATTGACAGCCCTAGTGCTAGGACATACGCAACTTCTGCTGCGACTAGTTTTAATCACTCTTTGCAGTAGACACCTGGAAAGAATTAAATCTTAACAAACTCTTCTTTAAATTGTATAGCATATATATTATAATACGACATTATTTGTGTGTGTATTAATTCTAAAATCTAAATTTATTTAAATATAATTATTTAAATAGATTTAATATTGGTCTACAGATTATAAATATATCAGCCGATTTTGCTATACTATAGTATACTTGTGTAAGTGATGCCGATGCATTAAAATTTAGTATACCGTAGAGCCTAAATCCACAAATGAAAATCCTCAAGCAACGATTCGCGCACAATCGCAAGAATGTAAAATAATTCGTTTCGTGTGGAATAATAAACTGTGCCGTATGCAGACTTGTCACAGGAAACCATTCCATTCATCCTTCTCCCTCATTTTCCCTCTATTACTAATACTATTACTATTGAGGGGGGCAGGTAATAACAACCGCACAGGACTCCTCGTTTACTCGCCTTTTTTTCCATTACTTCGTGCTGCTGTTTGTGTCTGTTTTCTCAGCCCCCCCCCTCTCTTTGCACTATTATGACGAGCAAGTCTGCGGCGCAGGATGCGCTATGTCTCCTTTGTCCGACAATGGCTTCAAATCCCGCTTCCCCCGCTTGCGTTCAGCACTTTTTCGCGATGCCTTCAATTCAGAGAATTTTCAAAAATATCTTCCAAACAATTAAGTAACAGTGATGGTTTATAGTATTTATAGTCATTTTTTAAACTCACGCCTCACCTCTTTCGTTGGTGATGCCGACTGAGTGTCAACTCGCGAATTGAAAGAAAAAAAATATTAGTAGTATTAGCATATAATTAAATACAGCTTTAGTCGTAACTGTAAGTAAGCACATATCACATTTTTACGACTGTCGTAGCAGCAGACGACCCGACCGGATGTTGCTAGCGTTACGACATGTCGTAACACTAGCTAGTGTTACGACTAGTCTAAAATCTAAATATTTTTATTTTAACAGATTTATTCAACGTATCTGCTTTTCAGAATAATAACAAAAATTATCAGCATACTCATTGTGATTTTAAAAAAAATAATAATAAATGAAATTTTTAAAAAATATAATAAAATTACGGCAGCAGGATTCGATCCCGCTATCAATAGTGTCATATCATTTTCGAACCCACCGGACTATCACTTGATCTAGCGAAGATGCTGAGAAAGTGTAATATTTTAAATTTATAACTGTTTTTCATTTAATGGCTCAATCTAGATTTTTTTAAAAACCTTTAAAAGTCATTAATAAGCTTATCTAGTGATCATGATATTTTATTATGAGAACTATAGTTTAGTATTTAAATATTAGTAATAGCATAATTGAAAGACAGAAAATTGTTTACGATATGTCTTAACGGCAGTCAACCCGGGCGGATGTTGCTGGCGTTACGACATGTCGTAGCACCAGCCACGTCCCCCCGGGTTGTCTGCCGTTACTTACTTTGTCGTAGCAGTAGACACTCCGAACTAAGTAATACCAGGCACCAGGTTATATATAAGTTAATATAAGTTAAGTAACTGTTACTTAACTCTTAATTCACTTAATGTTACTGTAACTTGTAACATTAAGTGAATTAAGAGGCCTAGCATAAGGTGGAAAAAAAATGTCAGTGAGTTGACTATAATAATAATAATAGTCATAGACTATCATAGACATAGAATATAGTTCATAGAGTATGAGTAATTTGTAACAGTAATAGTAATAGTACTAATAGTTTAATAGTAATAGTATAGTAATAGGCCTAGTATAGTAAAGTATAGTAGTGAAGTAGTATAGTATAGTTAGTGATTAAATAATTATGATTCAATTCAATATGAATTCAACGTTAACTTTTACAAACCTTATAAACATCACCGTAGGTACCACTTCCTACTCTTTGTATGAGTTCAAAGTCATCCTGCGGATTTCTTCTTAAAATATCTGCCGACATTGTTGTAATGCTGAACAGTTCGTCGCGAAGGACGAAATTTTTAGGAATCGTTTATAGTTAAACCATGGTTCTACAATTATTTCAGCTCTTCAGTTTCTACTTATATGTGTACTTCCGTACATGCGCAGAGTTAGCGTAATTGATTTGGAAGTTATCGCATATCGCTATTTGAAGTTAAGAATAATGCCTAAATTAACATTCTATTTTAAAATAATATTATTGAAATTTTATAATATTTTAATTAGATTAATTTAGACCCCCATAATATTTGAAAAATGCAGCCTTTTAAAATGTTGATGGATTATTGCACTGAATTAACAAAATTATGAATTTATTGTATCTAAAAACACATTCATACATACAAACAATCATCATACTTTTTTTTAATTATTTTTTTTTACAAGTTTTCTTTCTTACCGTTCTAAATTGGGGCGTGGAATGGGTTGCCTGAAGAAACCAGGAAACCCAATACTTTATCATAATTTAAAACTCAAATAAGAATAAGAATGCATGACTAAATACAAACCATAATAGATAAGCGTAAGACGCAGTAATCTTCTGTATAGAGGGAGCGTATGTAACATATAAGATTAGATAGAAGAAGTGTCTGTAACTGATAAAATAAGATAAGATAGAAAAGCGTCTGTAACTGATAAGATAAGATTTTTTTTTAAAAAATAGAATATAAAATAGGCCAGAAGACTGGCTAGTAGCAGAGCTAATGCATGAGCTTTAGAGATACCCATTCACTTTTCTTAATCAAAGGCAATTTGGAATTTAACGTTTTTTTCTTATTTGCATCACCACTGTCACTAATACTAATAGGCTTACTACTTTGAGCTCGACCACCGTCCCACCTTGTTTGAATCCCCCCCCCCCCTATGTTAATATCTATTTAGTGTGGTTACTAATTATGTTATAATTTTCTCGCTATTATAGGATGGTAGTTCATCGTTACCGTAGCACACCCATTCAAAATGTTTGTAGTTATTTTGGTGAGATATGCAAAAGTGTATCTGATAAAGTTACAGGACTACACGGCAATTGTGGCAGAAAATGTGTATACTGACAATAATCAATAATGTGCGTTTGTTGGGGAGTTATTTAGAATACGCCAAGAGTGAGGAAACCAGAATGTTTGACAAATGTTTTTGCAGTGCTGCTTCACTTATACTTATAAGCATATCAATTTCAAGACATTTCTCCCACCACCAACATGGCAAGGGAATAAATTGAAATGTAATTATATTTATTTAATAATTATATTGAAATAATTTAGCTTGTGTGTTTTTAAAACTTTCTCTATCTACTCGAGTAACAAAAGAAAAGGCATAAAAGAACTATATAAAAATGATATAGAAGAAGAAAAAGAAAGAAACAAATCCCCAATCCAATTACTTCTCAAAAGAGTTCACCTTTTTAAAAAAATGCAGCTAATTGAAATGCTATGATTATTTTATATAAGGAATGAACTTAAAAGCCTACAGTTTTCAGTCTCTCTCGAAGGCCAAAAGGTTTGTACCTGATTAAAAACAACTATGGGCATTTCTCACACCCAAGTGCAGTTGTTTGATATTCATGGGAATGGGATATGAAATTTGTTAAAGTTCTTGATGGTGGTGGAAATTTTGTTTGATGTTTTAATTTAGTGTTTGGTGCACTTCTTTTCACTTTGTGCATGTACTTATATTATATATTCACGAGGGGGGGGGGGTTGAATGTTTCGTTGTTGACGATGTGAGAGTGTAAGTGTAGGAATTGGCAAAATTTGTCTCACGTCACGGAAGGCTTCTGGCCTAAATTTGATTTTAAAGTTTCCATCCCAGTCAATAAAACCATTCTCAAATGACATCACGATATTTTAAAATAATTTTATCTACTATTTTTCCCCTCCCATAGCATCATAAATGATTTCCACGATATCAGAGAACTGTATACCCTCGCCCTCACAGTACATACGCATGGCATGCTATTATTCTTTAATTTATAATAATAATAATGATTATGAAATAAAAGAGCAAGCTTAAGTATTTTTTAAAACTAGAATTAAAAAGGAGGAGAAACACCAAATCCTTGCCAATCGAGAAAAGCGACCCATAATTTGACGAATACATAAGTTATTGGTATTGTTAGGCTATGTACTATATATACTATATTATTAAAACTCGACAAGCATGATATAACAAACAAAAATCCTAAGTATCCCTTCACATCTTTGTTAAAATATTATAGACTCGACCTGATCTTTGAGGGAGTATTCATTGATTTATATTTGTGTGACGTGTAATTGGTGCGGGAGTCAAAACATGGCATCGTACTGTTTGTCGTCAAGTTTAGAAGTGACATTTATTCTTATTCTATTGTTTTTGAAAGCTGATTACTCTTTATCGAAACCAGAACCGATTTCAAATAAACGATTGTGTGCAGATAAAGAATGCAAAGGTAGTGAGAGATGATTTGCTGACCATACCGTGTACAATTTAGAATAAAAATTAGCAGTCGACTTTCCGGGATTTCTAACTTCTAAAACTAAATCGTACTCTTTTACTTTACACTTTCACTTACACTCTGTGGGTCTATTTTTTCTACTATAACTTTTATAATTTTTAAAAAAGAATAGGCTAGTATTATTTATTTAACAGGGAGCTAACGAAAATAGCACACTGACGTTTCTGCTAGTTAAGATATTTTAAAAAATAATGATAATGTTTTGATTTGTAACTTTTGTTGCTTTAGTCTTGACTTAAGGTCCTAGACTTAAGATTAGATTAAGTAATTTATGACTTTTCAGATTTCAGTCTTTACTCTTTATGATCTTTGTCTTCTTCAGACTTCGTATTTGATTTGTTATATTATAATATTTTTGAGTATTGACAGTATTGAGTCTATTGATTGTCTTGTCAATTGTTTATTTTGTCAATTTTGACTGATTTTATTTAATAAAATAAAAGGCAATTTTCTGTGCGGTCATTCTGGTCATCAAGTCATCAATAGCGCTTGGTCCCTCAAACTTCTAAAGACTCCCACAGCCAATCAGAAAATAAAATTAATCTCATATTGAACAACTTTACTTGGACGTTCTAAGCGAGTTAGTTTTTTGTGCAGTAATTTTTTTCCAAGACTTAATTTTAAGATGTGCGCTTTCAAAAATATTTTGTCATACTTCGGTGTGCACATTTTCATATCATGTATATTGAATTAGTTTGTGGCTTTTTTACAGGTACTTTCTTTTCTTTTTTTGATAGATACGTAAAAAATGTTTCATTACAATTGTCACACGATGCAAGGGGTTTATTTTTTTAATGTGTAAATGAAGTTGTAAATTTTGTTTAATTCTGTTGTGATACATGTTTTGTTGTTAATTAAAAATTCTAATTCCGTAATTAGTGAGTGAATTTTACTTGGAAGCGATGTCTTAATTCAATTATTTCAATTCTCCGTCATCCCGGATAATCGGACCGGATATCGAGATTATCGCCACTATCTGGATTAGGCAAATACTTATCGCAGATCAAAATAGTATCCAGATTTCAGTGTAGTAAGGAATTTGTTTAATCAAATAAAACTAATAATGATAAGTTAAAAAACAATTATGTAAAAAGTAAAAAACAATCATGTAAAAAGTAAAAAACAATCAACAGAAATGAGCAGTACGCATTGGGATTATAGTCAAAACTTTGTTTTTATGTTTATTTATGAATACTATAATGAATAGTATTTTTGATGTGATGCACACATATGACCGTTCAAGATGGCTGTTGGAGGGGGGGTACAACATGCCACCGGAACATCCGTGGACAGTCTTTGTTGCTTGTATAAATATAAATAATTAGGACTATGCCTGTTTACAATTATAATTTAATGAATTTACTGTCTTTTAGTCTTTTACATCATTACTGAAAATATTAAAGGTGGCGGTTGGTAAATAATATTATTTATGTAGATCACACTCCTTGTTTAGGTTTCAAAAGTATTTTTATATTATTAAATTAAGTGACTTAAATTATTTAAAATTAACAATTCAATTGAGAATGAATAATCTTGTCATTGATAGTTGTAAAAGTACATATAATTATTACATTCATCGTGCAATAGAAATTTAGAATATCACTTTCAATACTTTCAAACATTTCAATTCTTATAAAATTTAGCCTACATAAAGGTATAATTCTTAAATATAATATTCTAAGTAGTTCTTATCATTGTAATAAGTTGTCTTAGCATAAATAAATAATATCAATTACCTCATCTTACTCATTTTGAATAGAATTATATTAGGTTTTAGGTTATTCAACAATGACTTGACGGATCTGCCAGTTTGATATTTGTACAAAATTATTTTGTTCTGAATTTGTAAAAAGAAAAAAAACAGTACACGGCTGTTTAACTGGAAACTAGGGCTGAAACTAACGATTAATTTCTCAATTGATTGTTAAAATTCTTTAACAATTAAATTATTTTTTAACGATTAATTGATCCATCACTTACAAATTATTGAAGTAAAAAAGTATTTTTAAAAAAAGCGGCCGATAAATAATAAATTTCCTGACGATTACACGAATATTTTGGTTTTAAATTATTGACTGAAGGGAATGTTCAAAATGTTGATTAAGTTTGCCTACACTTCACGTACTTATCAAAGCAAATGAAAAGCGTATTAAGAAAATGATGACAGCTCTTCTGATGTATTACTGCATTACAAAATGTAGATGAAAGATTCTGAATCCATTAACCCTCTACAAGACCTCAGTTCCATGTGAATGATTGTTTAGCTCGGATGGTTATATTGTCAATTAGACCCGCTCATCACTTGAACCAAATATTTTCAACACACTTGTCATTTGACATAGTTGGTTAAAGATGACATATATAGGAGACATTCCAGTGTTATTTCGATTTTCAACAAGAGCATCTAATAAGTGTTATAATGACATCATAAATTTTAATTTTTATGTTAATTTATTTTCAACAGGGTTTCCTCTGAGTATGTTCTGTAAAATATCAGTATAGAGTTTGTTTAAATTGCTCATTTGATTAATTTTTAAAAATTTCAGTTGTCATTTCAAAAGCTAAAGCCCTCGCTACACATCCTTCAGATCATCCATTGCTGTTGTATTTCAAACGAGATGATGTTGTTTTAGTTACCAGCAAGTCAGCTGGTGATAATACAAAGTTGTGGGGCGGTGAGGTAAGTGCTTTTGTTGTTCTCTCCGGACGTATTCCTTTTCAAAACAATCTCAGTGAAATCAAGTTATTTAGAACTTACTAATTTAAAATCAAATAATTTTTAAATGATACTAATTAAACTAAATTAAAGATACTTTTGTGTTACTTTATCAAGGCACTTTTCGGACCTTGCATACCAGGTTTTGGTTTTTAATCCTGTGTAAAATAATTCTGTAAAAATTTCTTTAATTTGTTGTTATTTTGTGCATTCTTGTTTGATGTTATTTTTGTGTGATTTATATCTGTGAATCATAAATAACTAGGCCATTCTTATAATTTTTACTTCTACTGCATTACTTCACTTTCTTTCAGGTTAAGGGAAAAAAGGGTTATTTTGATAAAGGATTTGTCAGAGAGTTTATGGTTTATGTTGCGGAACCACAATATCTTGTTAACACTGAGGTAAGGGAGAAAAAAAATATATATATTTTCCATTAGTAAACTATCAACCATTTAAAAAGCCTATCCATCAAAGATATTTACCAACACTTAATTGTAGGCACGTAAGGTGTGCATGAAAATGAAGATGTATGCATTTTATTATATTATATATTACATTGTCACAGAAGTATCAAATTATAATAGCCTTTTAAATTGTTTTCTTCATGAAGTTTGTAATTATTAGTTGCGCTTCATTGTTATAAGTTCAAGTATTTAAAAAAAAGTAACTTATGTATTTAATTGTAAAAAATTATTTAAATCATTTAAATAATTTTTTTAGGTCAACACATTTGGCAAGCTTGGCAAACCTCCTCCAGGTCGTCGTGAAAAAGAATTAGAGCAAAAGCCTGTGGAACCAGATATTGGTAAATTTTAGTTGATTCATGGTCTTGTATCCATTCTGTTCACTTATTTGAGTGCGTATATTAGTTTTTGTTTAAAGACTTTCTTTCAAATAAATCCTTGTGTGTCCCTTGATGTTCAGAGATCTTATCTTATATATTACTGACGCTCCTTGTATTCTTAAGATTACTGCCTATCAATGGTTTATGTCTAGTCAACAATTTTTTATTCACTGCATTAGGCTCTTAAAAATTTTTGCGGTGTCTAATACAAGTCAAATGGTAATATAAATATTTCTTTTCTTCCCAGCTATCCTTAAGTAAAGCTATCTTATCTTAGATATACAGACGCTCCTTCTATGCAGAAGATAATTGCGTCCACAGACCATGAGAGATGATCTGTTGGCTAATTTTCACTGCTTCCATAAAATTTTAACCACTGTTTACTGCTATATCTAGAAATAAAAAAAGAAATTATATCTTTCAAATAATGATCAACAGAGTTTCTCTTTTTTTATCTCTTCTGGCAGGAAAAGAAGTACCAGACCAAAACAAAGTAAGTCTTATATGAAACACATTCATAAAGCTTTTTTAATGTTTTATATTTCTTTCAATTACTGTATTTACTAGCATATAAGCAGAGTTTAGAACTAAAAAATTCAATACTGAAATCAGGAGTTTGTCTTATATGCGCATAAAACACAAGGGACACAAGGACAGACTCTAAAATTTGTAATTTTTTTCTAAATATATACTTCGTTAATCATCAGTTGTGAACAGCTTATGAGTGGAGGTTCAGATATTATTATAGCCAACAATGTGTAAAGAGCAGAACACATTTTTTGTGTCATCCCAAAAGGTAAACAAAGTGGTATGTTGCAGAAAAGTAATAATTTTACATCTTTCAGGTAACAAAGTTCTACGAACCAAAAAATGAACCGAAAATATGGAGTAAAATTAGACAACAGTATGGTCAGCTTACATGCTGTTTTTTTCGAAAACTGGCCATTTTAAATCAGTTTTAGGGGGTTGGTTTATATTCGATGTAGAATTATATGCAAGTAAATACAATATTTATGAAAAGAGCATTAGGGCAATGAATAAAATGTTCTTATTTCTAGGGTACACCAGGTGAAGCGAAAGTACACATTCCAGAGCCAAGAGTCCCTCCAGTAAAAAAAGAGAGTGAATCACCTGTAGTAGAGCCCCCTGAAGAAAAAGGAGCAGAAAAATTGCCTGTTACAAAAGAGGAAAATAACACGAAAGCAGAAGTTCACCCAAATAGTGAAGGTGGCAGGCCAGGAGATGAAACCCCCAAAGATCTTCCTGAGTCAGAGTCGAAAAGAAGATACAACAAGGAGGGGGGAACTGAAAAAGATGAAAGTGAAGATGAGGAAGGTAAATTAAAGTTTATCCCTACCAAAAATGTGACAATAACATTTTTAAATGATGGCATTTTAAAAAAATTTAATTTGTTTTTTTCATGAACACCGAGGACAAAACTGTTTGAGAACAATGATTTTATAAAAAATCATGTCTATCTAATCATATGCAATTTATTTTAGATCTCACGCATTTAAATTACTGGGTAAATTTAAAGATTTCATAAAAGGTTAAACTTTTATTTTGTTTAAAAAATGCCTTATGTAGTAATATCTGATACACACCATCATCAAATATACAGATATTTTATTTTTAAAAATGAATACATTTTTTTAACAGTGCACCATTCTGTTATCGATTGACTCGTATGTTAACAATTCAATTACAATTAAATAATTTATCTGGGTACACCACTCTTGTGCTAGATTACCTCCCATGTTTGATACATTGTGAATGGTTTATACTTTTGTTTATTTGCTGGTATCAGTTGCCCGTGTAAAAAATACCATGCTTACAAATTTCTAGAGCACCAGGTTGTAAATGAGGAAGACTGGGAGGAGTTAGATGACGACTACTTTGAAACTGAAAGAGATCGTTATGACACATCAGGTCATTAAACTTGGAATGATTTTTTTCTCCCATGTTACAACTCTTAACTCGTCTTAATCCTAACATGATCATTAGGTTTTTGTGCTGGAATTTTCTATACTTTTTGCTGCTGGAGTTAAAAATAAAATCATTTACAGTTATCATAAATTTTTAAAAATAATTGGATTTAAGAAAATAAAAAGGCTGCCTTAAAAGCCGCAACCTGCAGTTTTACTATTAAACGCACATTAAAGCAAATAAAAAAAATAAAATTT
>MUZC01004671.1:852882-864449 GCA_002072015.1 Radix auricularia | reverse complement strand
CCCCCCCATTTTCTGAAGTCACCAAAACTCATGATCATGCTAGAACTAACCTATTTCAGTTGTAGCCCCTGCTCACAGAACCTTTCTTGTACGATAAGCTGAATTGTAGTGTTGTTATCCTTGAGATCACCACCGCTGCATGTCTCTGCATTCAATAACCATTTATGTTTTAACTGCAGAGTTTGAACTTGGCTCACCTAAGTGTTTGTGCTTGTTATTAATACTATACAATTTGAAAAAATGATTCATGATAATGAAAATGAACCCTGTATATTAATGTAAGAGATGCTTGGGATGATAAAGGATGTCCTACAATTTTACTTGTACTGTATATTCAGAAACCAATATAATATCCCCCAAAAAACTACATTATGTGTTTAAATATTTAATAAATCCAAAAATTTTTCAATATTTAAAGCTTTTACAAATGTGCAATTGATTTAAGATTTGGAGTATTTACTAAGGTTGTTGATCTACGGTATGTTTTATTTTTGAAAAATGTATTTTCTAGGGCTGGTACTAATTTAAAAAATTGTGTTCGATTAATCGAGTGGGTGGGGGGGATGGGGATTAAGTCGCATTAATGCCATGTCTCCCAAGTTTTGTTACCTAACACAGCAAATTCGTTCTGCTTTTATTGCTATGCATGAAATAAGGAAGGAAACAGTTTTGTTTACGTATGCACGTCTAGATAAATAATAAGAATATGAGAGAAAAGTATCTAAGTAAAAAAATATATATAAATTATTAATAAATTGAATAAAATGTTAGAAATATTTTCTTAAATTTTAATAGAGAAAATTAATTTTAATCTGTTAAAAAATTTTAATGATTAATCAATTAATTAATCATTAATTTCCGCAGACCTAGTATTTTGATTAGTTAATATTATCCACTTGATTTTAAAAAATTATCAGGCTTAATTAATTAAAACTCAAAAAAGGTTTGGATAGCTAACAAGATAGATAACCAGATTTTAAAAAAAATATAGCCTAAGTATATTATCCTTTGTGTTTCTATTCTAAAAGGTTTTTTCTCTGCGTTGTTAAATGCTCTAAGAGGTTGGTACTTCAGAAAAATTTTCCTTGTGAAAATAAACTTTTTCTTTTACAAATTTAATACCACAACAGCTTAATTATCACCTTTTTTCAAAGCTTGCCAACAGATGTTTCTTTTTTTTAAAGAAAATATTTTAATCTAATAGAAAACATAAATTATATTTATTGTAGTAGTTATTTAAAGTAAATAGCCAGTAGATAAAATTAATAGCTACATTATTGATTTTTCCATAGATTACCATACATTTTATTTCAAAGATAACCTTAACTACCTTTTAAGAAAAGCAAATATTGATGTGGCTTTGATTGTGTGTGCTACATTAACTAAAGTTTAGACACAATATCGGGAGTTCATCTTTTCTTTTTCATGGTAACTGACAGTTTGCTGAAACATGTACATCTCAGGAACTTATAGCACATAGACACCAGTTCTGATCAATCTTTGAATCCTTGTGTTTATTTAAAAGGCCAAGGCTCCAATAAAAAATTAACTTTTTCGCCTTTGTTTTACTTTTTCTTCCCTGATGAAAATTGTATTTGTAAAAAATTACACTGTTAATAAAGAAGAATTTACATGCATTTGCCTGCTGACATAATTCAAATTCAAAAACATACTTGATTGTCTACTTTATGCATTATATCTCTTGCTCGCCCATCTAAATGGTAAAGTTTGTTTTAAGCTAGTTGCTATGCCTCCTACCTTTTGCCATTAAATATCGACACCTAATAATCAATGTTCCCTTTAAGCTGTGCGGTTGCGCAGCTGCACAGACATCTAACTGACGCTGTGCAGCAGTTTAGAATTACCATGCAGCAATTTTCATAAAATATTGCACACAAAAATGGATGCCGCGCAACTTTTCACACTAGATTTTTATCTTTGCACACTGACCAACGATCCTTCGAGGGAACATTGTTAATAATTTTATATGAAGACTGTCATCTCTTTAAAGGGCATTTATTACTGTCTTATCTGTTGTATAAATTATTATTGTTAAGTTAATAAATGTTCCCATTATCTGGTGATAACTTGAGTGATCAATTTTTTAAAATGAGAGGGCTAATTTAATCTTATCACTTAACTTGGTATTCTATTTCTTGCATGTGTGTTATTTTAAATTCCTCCCTTTCCTGACAGCAACAGTTTAGCAATTAAGGTTTTGAATGATTTCCCCAAAACAATGTGTAGTTTGTGCTATTTGCAACCTCTAAACATTGTTAATAGTTTCCTGTGCTGGCTGAAAAGAAAACTTGAAGAAAAAAAATTACTTGTAGGTGTTATCTGTACATTTTTCATGTGCAGCTTTGTCTTTAGACCTTTCAAATATTTGCAGGAATTTTGAATATGTGGTGGAAACAAAACTTCCTAAATTTAAATGACATATCATGACAAATAATTTGTTTCTATTATAAACATATTAATTAATTGCTGATTGTTCCTGCTTTGAACATTAGTAACTTATCTTACTCCTGATTGGAAGATGAAAGGAAATCATCTACTGTCCAGGCTTTGAGCCTGAGCTCTTTTAACAATGTTGCACCCATTTATCCTCAAGTTGAAATTACTTCTTTCTTCCACTATGCATGTAATGTGAAGTGTTGCTCTTCTTCTAAAGACAAAAAGAGGATATGATAATTTTTTGTTTGCCCAGAAATCATGTTAGCCTTCAAGTTTAAGTTTTATGCACTTGAAATAATAATAATATCTGAAATTTCTTTGTACTAAAAATATACTAACAATTTAGTGTACGTTAACTTCTACAAGTGAAGAATCCATTTTTAAAAAATGCTAATAAAAAAAAATCATTTTAAAAGTATGGAGGTGTTGTGATGATGTTTTGGGAAATTGTAAATATGGGACATTTTGAAGATATGGATTTACTTTTACAGTCTCAATTTGGTTTCTCTTGTAAAGAAAAGTCTAATAATGTTATATCATATCTTTCTATTCTAACAAATGTTATCAGACAACAAATAGTAGTTTAAAATAGTATAGGATTTTTATTAAAAATAAATATAAAAACTATCAAACAGAATATTCTGTAAAATAGTTGACTGTCATTTTGTGAAATTATTGTAAGCAAACCAAATAAATCAGTTGTAATAGACTTTATATTAACATTAAAAATTAAAATCCATTTTTTTTTGTGGATTATTAGTTTAACATTTTTCTCTTGTCATTCAGATTTCAATAAATTTGTGAGAAAAAAACTTTCAAGTAAGGAGAGTCAAGAGGAAGAAAGTAAGTTGTGTCCCCTTACAAGTTTGCCTTTCATCCCTGCTTTGAAACCATTTTTGACAGGAACTATCTTCTGCTTTAATATTTGCATCCAGCACTGGCTATACATATAAACATAAGATACTGTAATATAATTAAATATCTAATTTTAAAATGGTTGAACTAAGAAATAGCTTTAAAGTAGATTTTTTTAAAGTCTCAATTTGTATAAATAAAACAAATATCTTTATCTTTGATGATCAAAGAAAGAACACAAATTTAAACAGTTGGAAATGGTTTCACTATGACTAGTAAATAGATTCATTTGGGTACAAAGTATTTACCCCACACAAACATACAAATAAAAGTATTATAAAGTGTTAAGACATCAAGGTTGTTAGCCATTGTACTATTTAATCAACTAGAAATTTTTGTGTGCTTCCTTTGAAAACTATGTTGCACTTTATTTTTCATAAGTCAAACTTTAAGGCTTGTTATACAATTAATTAATCATATGATGTTTATATTCAATGGCCAAATATTATCAGAGACAAGTGATTTAAATTATATACGATTAATTCAGCTTTCAGTCTTAAATTTTTCTTGCTATCTTAAAGAATTCTTCTGTTATATATTTGTAAGATGCTCCTGATGAATCAGCCAAAGATGCACCAGAAATATACAAAGATACATCTGAAAAATCATCAAAAGATTCACCAGAAAAATTATTAAAAGATGCACCTGATGAATCATCCAAAGATGCATCTGAAGAATCATCTAAAGATGCACCAGAAATATTCAAAGATACATCTGAAAAATTATCAAAAGATGCACCTGATGAATCATCCCAAGATACATCTGAAGAATCAGCTAAAGAAGCAGCTGATGAATCATCCAAAGGTGATCCAGATGAATCATCCAAAGGTGCACCTGATGAATCATCCAAAGAAGCTTCTGAACAATCATTAGAAAAGGAAAAGCCCCCAGTATACACTGGCCATGAAAATATATTGCCTCACCCTCTCCGGCATAAAGAGCCCAGGAATGACAAGGACTTAGGCGAGGGATCTGATGTAAGTGAGAGTGAAGACTATCCTGGTGGCGGCACCGATGATAACTTGACTGATGAAAAAAATGACAACAAGGGAAGTGATTTACAGTTTGAACCCGAAGATAAGAAAATCTCATTTAAAAAACCACCAACACTGAAAGAATCTGATGACGATGGTGGTGTTAAAACATTTGCTATAGAGGATGAAGATGACGATCCCATTGGTGCAGATCTGCCGATGTACGACCCGAACTCACCAGCTGCTGGAGACGCAAGGACAGGCATGGAGAAGACAGAAACGGTGGGTAAGTCATCTGGAGTCGAGTCTGAACCATCTAGTTCTGAGGAAACCCCCACTGCAGCTCTTGACCAAGGGGAACAATTCGCTAAGGTGGAAGAGAAAGGGGAAGTACCGAGTGAAAAAGAAGAGGAAAAACGTGATTTAGAGGTTGAAGACAAGAATGAAACAGACAAGGATGAAGAAGACTTGGGAAAACAAGATGCTGGGGAAGAAGACAGAGGAGAAATAGCTCAGGATGGTGACTTGGGACGGCAGGACGTTACGGAGGATGACAGAGAGACAAAAGAGGATGAGGCTGATGAATATGGAAAACAGATATATAAGATAGACGAAGCAAAGTATCAAAGGGACACAAACAAAGAGTCAAAATCTAAAACAAGCACCTCAAAAACGAAATCAAACGCAGAACTAGAAGCTGAACATTCCAAAATTGTGAAAGATGTCGCTGATAAGAGTGATGATGCTGAGGAAGATAAAATAAAAGAGCATGATTTGAAAAATGGAAAAAATTTAGATGACATCTTGAAGAAAAGTAAAGCTTTAGGTCACGATGATAGAGAGGAAACATCAGAAGAACCAGTAGAGACAGTTTCTAGTGAGTCTTCTGCTGGTGAGACTGGGCACAGTTTATCTAGGGATCCAACACCAAGTGACACTGAGTTTGATGTAAGGCCAGACACCCCATCTGGTGAATCCCCCGAACAAGCTCAGGTGGATGACACAGCACACGTTGACCAAGATGAGGTCAGATCTCCAAAGCTGAGGAGCACCAAGGATGGCGGGCGGGAAGAAGAGCCTACAAAACCTAAGTCTTCAAATCATAAACTGGCGTCAGACTCACCTGATGATGGGCCCAGCAAAGAAGGCCAGGAGGAAACACTTGAAGGGCCTTCAGATGGCTATGGAGGTCCTTCTGACCCTGTGGATCTTAATTACTTCAAAGCAGATGAAGTCCGCAACATAGCAGGTGGTGGGTTTGAAGACTTTCTCCAGGCCAGCGCCAGCGAGCCACAGCTGCACACAGATCATGGCTCGGTCACCCCCCAGCTGGAGTCTCTACCAGCTGTGTCCGAGAGTGGCGAGAGTGTGGCCAGTACTGGGATATCAGCTCATGACATTCACTCCACCAGCACCAGGGATCACAAGGGGGAGACAACTGATGCTGAAGATGACCAGAAGCTCCGTTTCGCAAAAGGTAGCATAGAAACCATCATAGAGGGGGAATCGACCATTTTGCTGGACGCTGATGGCAATTTTATTACAGCTTTCATGAAGGAGGACACCCAGTCCAAGACGGCCGACCCCATGGGACTTTCAGAATCATCTATGGCCACAGAGAGTGTGGGGTCATCTCTGGTCAGCCCCACGCCGGTCGACAGTCTTACAAAGCCATCAGTGACCTCGCAGGCATCTGGTGAAAAGGTCAATGAAGAAAATCAAGATGAGCCCCTGCAGAGCTCTAGGAAGGAAGGAAACCTGAACAGCTCTGATCCGCTAAGCGACCTCGGGAGTGACAGATCTTCCTTTTTGGAGAACCCAGTCAACGAAGTTTACCAGAGCAGCGATTTCAGCAGCCGTAAGGTCCTGTCTGTGAACCAGCAACCACCCACAGCACATCCTCAGAAACCTGCTTCCCCAGAGACCGACTCTACTGCTGACACCACTGCCAAACCTATTGATGTGCCCACATCCAAATCTGAAGAACAACTGATATCTAACAAAGTTGAGAGTTTAGATGATCTGCTTCAAGAAGCTGATGATGCCAGAGAGCAAGCTGTTGTCCTTGATGAACAGCCTATGGCTTCCACAGAAAGTCGAGACCATTTCCATGAATTTCAGGTCAGTTCTAATCAGTTTCTTAAGATTATAAATGCATGACCCGTGGAACAGAAGATTAATGTGGTGTTAAGTACTATGAAATAACTAAATTTTTGTTTTAATGTTTTTGTAAGATGATTTAATTTTTGTTTATCAACAGCAAATTTTTGTTGACACTATTTTAGCACTGTGATATTACACACAAATCCCGGGGTGGGAAAAAACACAACAAAGTTTTATGAAGGTTTTGAAGCAGTTTCAAACTCTGGAAATTATTTCCCATCTGTTTAAATTTTCTGCCATTGGTACATTCAACTCTGTTTCACTCTTTTAATCACATAGACTCTCTTATGAGCACAAGAGGATTGAGTTTGCATTATGCGATTCGAGAAGTTTTGCAAGGCTGCCCGCGATTTTATTTTTCCTATCTTGGCTTTTATATTGAGCTTGCAATGAAAGCAAAAACCAAGAGTAATGTTAAGTTGAATGTGTCCATAGCTAATATATTGGCATAGTTCATTTGATAACAAAACTTGATTACTCAGAAGACAGGTTGTACATTATTTTAACTATTAAATGTTTTAGAGCCCCAGCAATAGCTGTCCACAAAATAAATTCACCCACTATGCACATTTCCAGAGTGAAAGCTCCACACAGAGTCCTGAGGAGATTGGGGAAATCCCACCACCTCCCACTTCCAGAGAACAAGCCTCCATCAATGATGACACTGTCAGCCAGGAGGAGCTCTCGGAGAACACCTACCTCGGTAGAAAAATAAATGATGAAGAGCTTTACATAAAAGAAGAGGAGGAGCTAACAAAGGCTGCACCAGGTTTTGCAAAGACTGTCATGAACTTTGTTGAAGGGTGCACTAAAGCCGTGGTTGACAGGGTAAGTTGACCAATTTTAAGATCTTTGCAGTGCTACTCTAAACAAAATAAAAGTAGCTGTATACTTTCCATTGCTACACCTTGTATAGAGTTTTGCCGCTTACATCTTTTAACAATGACAGGTAATAAAGCAGAAAAAAATTAATGCAACATGTAGTCTATGATAAAAAGTGGAATGGAAACGTAGACTGTTTAACCACTAACACCACAGCTAATGAATAACAAAAATCATTTTTAAATTATATTGTATATTGTTCAAGAAAAAATATAGAAAATGGAGAGAACTTAACTCCCCTTTATTTTCAAAAGTGTTTCTTACTAAAAATATATTTTGACAATTCACTTTACCAAGGTAAAAATTAACACGTTTGGAAAAAAAAATAATTTCAATAAATTTTTAAAAAACAACAAAAGTGATTGACATTTCACAAGAACCTAAATTCTAATTACCTAAAAGCAAACTAAAAACAAAGGTAGAAATACCCATCAGCAGCAGTGGTCAAACTCATATATGTTCCTTTACACGCAATTTCATGTCTTTCTTTACAAAGCAGAACATCCAACCATTGCTCATCAGTCATACAATCGCTGAATTAGCACTAATTTTCCAAAAGTTCATAAAAATCATGTATGTAAAAAGGGGTCTATAGCCTGCAGAGATGCAAATGAAAATTTAGCATTTGAATTATTTTTTTAAAAATCTTCAACTCAAAATAATTGTATAAATCATTTTTAAACAGCATCCTTAAATATTACCAAATTATTTTAAAAAATCACAATTTAAAACTTTAAAAACCATAATAATTAAGTTTTATGTTCCATGAGACAAAGTACATGACCTCTTAATAAATGTGAGGCTTGAAGGATCTCGTATACAGTAATTCATATAGTTTTAACACCTTTAAAATGTAAAACATTAATTTGGTTTGAAAATGAATTCACAAATCCAAGTAAAGGGAAATTTTGTTGTATGTATCATTTTTATAACTGATGGAATTTATTTCTTGTGTAAAGTGTTCATGTATATAATTGTCATAGTTGCATGAATGTCTTGGCCAAATCTGATGGGCTGCTATAAATCTTTCACTATGATATGAATGTCTTTGCCAAATCCAATAGGCTGCTATAAAACTTTCATTAGTCTTAAATGTTTGGTCGGCAATAAAGGTTAAATTTACTATTTATGGTTTGTAATTAAGGACTAACAGATTGTTTGATTTACACAATTGTTTGTGTTTCAAATAATTCACCTTGTCAAAATTTCCCCATAATCCCAGCTTCCCAACTCGCTACAGTCTCTGCTAGAGATGGAACCCATCGGACTATCTCCCAACATGACAGTCATTGCCACCTTTGTCAGCTTCATCCTCCTGGTCATCGTCAGCCTAACATCTGGCTGCTCATCTGTAAGTGTTTTTGAGATTATATTCATAGTTCTCTTGTTTTCTGTGGGGTTTTTTTAAAGATAAAAACCATTATCATGTTTGGCCTGTGTTTTGTTGTTGGTTGTTCAAAAATTTATTTATATCACGAGAGATTTATTTGAAATGTCCATCACAATTATGGACACTTTTTATATTTTACTCAGAGGCGTCACTAAGGTTGGTCTCACCCTGGGCAGTAGCTCATAGTCTCACCCCTTCATGACTTACCCCATAGACCATCTTCGAGTCTGTCAGTGCCAGTAGAGGGAACATACAGAATTTTACATTTTGGTGTTATCTCCTGTGATAGTGTCACCCGGTGCGGTCTGCACCCCTTGCACCCGCCCTCTAGTGACGCCGCTGATTTAAATTAGTTTGTTTTTTATTTATGTACTCAAATCTTCTAAACTATGTATTTGTCTTAGCAGAATGGTAAGAAGCAGAAGCTGAAAGCAACACTGGGTAAGTAGATGTGGGTACTATAGTATCATTATAATTGTTAAACTTATTAACTCCTAAATTTAATACTAATACATTTTAGGTTTATACTGATTAAAAAGTGATGAGTACAACAGAGGCTATGAACATTTTTCAATGCATCTATTTTCAGATGTGATACAAGAATTAGAGGCTAAGCTCCAGCTTGCTGTTAAAGAAAAGGAAAATATTGAAGATAAGATAAAAGAAGGCCAGATTGAGGTGAGTGAGTTGTTTGGTTTTTTTTAAACTAAAAAAATTTTAAAATTTGAAAAAGAAATTTGCAATTTACCGTACATACTCATACTAAAGCTGACTTGTTTTGGACAAAATCTAGGGGAAAAGGTTGGGGGGTCGACTTATGAGCGGGTCATAGGTGATTTCTTCATGTACATTGAATATTGGCATTCTTATAACAGATCATCAAGGTCCTTGTCTACATTCTACAGGATTCCACCAGAAACTAAAATATTATTAAACATCAGGACTTACCTTATTTATTCATTTTATTTATTTTTATGACTGTTTTAATAAATTTTTTACTTATTTTGGTTTTCAACAACAAATTTTAATGTATGCGCTTTCACCGCTGTTTACCAAAGAAAACAAATACCGGTAACTCATGGGGCTGGCTTACGAGCAGGTTACCCACTTTCTATATTATTCTCTTCCAAAAAGAGGGTTGTGGGCTTATGAACCAACAGGCTATAGAACGAGAAAATACGATAACCCAAATAAAATGTATTTTTAATTTTAAAGGTTTCATTGAAACTTAAATGAATTCTTTAAATTTTTCCATAAAGCTGAAATCGTTTTTAAGATCAACATGATATTTTAAAACTTTTACAGAACAAGCTCTGTCTACAGTTACTTTTTACTCATTTTTCAGAATACAAAACTGAGAGAAGAAATATCAAAGCAGAAAAATGATTCAGGGAAAAATAACTCTGAGCTGGAAAAGGTTCAGGTACCACAATAACAAAATGTATCAGGGTGTATAATCTTGTAATTAAAAGAAAAACTGCAGAAATTTATAAAAAAAAATTGTATGCTATATTCAGCCACCTATAAGAGATTAATTTAAAAAAGAAAAATCTTTAGCTTCACAGTGAAAGTCTGAAGAAACAAGTGGCTGCCCTTGAAAAAGAGTTGAAGGAACTAAGGGAAAATTCTAATTCTAAAATTGGAGAAGCCAAACAGACATCAAAGAGAGTAAGCATTAGAATATAATTTATATTTTAAATTTAAAAAATTTGAGGCCAAAGCAGTTTTAAGGAATTATTATTTTCTTTTTTTTACTGTATGCATACAGCAGGTGATTTCAGAATATTTTTACTTTTTTCAAAATGTACTGATGTGTAAGTGTTTATTTTACATGACATATTAGAAATAAAAGTTTTAATTGCTACATGTGTAAAAGTAGAACAAAAAAAAAAAGGGATGTGAGATTAAGAGGAATCTTTTTGTTTTTCCAGACAAATTGAATTTAAATCTCAAGGTAATATTGGGGCTTATTGATAAATATTTTTTTACATTTTCTTATAGTATAAGGAAATTATATATTGTCTGTCATTTAATTTTTCCTGTTAACACTTTTCCTAGGTCAAAGAACTGGAAAAGACCTTAAAGAAAATTGAGGAAAGAGAAAAGAAATTAGAACAAGAAAATCACAAAGTATGTTTATAAGAATTATTTAAAACTCTTGGCATGAGCTGGTGAATAATCTTCTGTATAGAAGGAGCATCTGTAACAGATATAAAAGCACAACCTTTTATTACTACCGTAAACTATTTCATAGAAATTTTTTTTTATAAAGATTAGGAATTTTATTTACCTGTTACTGTGTGTTTTTGCCCAGTTGGTATCTGACTTACGGCACAAGGAAGAAGAGGTCGTGTCTTTGACCACGAAGGTTGGAGGCTTGACGGAGCAGATAGGACATTTAGAGACGAGGAAAGATCAGGTATGTGATAGGACATTTAGAGACAAGGAAAGATCAGGTATGTGATAGGACATTTAGAGACAAGGAAAGATCAGGTATGTGATAGGACATTTAGAGACAAGGAAAGATCAGGTATGTGATAGGACATTTAGAGACAAGGAAAGATCAGGTATGTGATAGGACATTTAGAGACAAGGAAAGATCAGGTATGTGATAGGACATTTAGAGACAAGGAAAGATCAGGTATGTGATAGGACATTTAGAGACAAGGAAAGATCAGGTATGTGATAGGACATTTAGAGACAAGGAAAGATCAGGTATGTGATAGGACATTTAGAGACAAGGAAAGATCAGGTATGTGATAGGACATTTAGAGACAAGGAAAGAT
>MUZC01004671.1:793396-852765 GCA_002072015.1 Radix auricularia | reverse complement strand
ATTGCTTAGCTTTCACTTAAACCTAGCCACATTTAGAGACAAGGAAAGATCAGGTATATGATAGGACATTTAGAGACAAGGAAAGATCAGGTATGTGATAGGACTTTTAGAGACAAGGAAAGATCAGGTATGTGATAGGACATTTAGAGACAAGGAAAGATCAGGTATGTGATAGGACATTTAGAGACAAGGAAAGATCAGGTATATGATAGGACATATAGAGACAAGGAAAGATCAGGTATGTGATAGGACATTTAGAGACAAGGAAAGATCAGGTATGTGATAGGACATTTAGAGACAAGGAAAGATCAGGTATTTGGTAGGACATTTAGAGACAAGGAAAGATCAGGTATGTGATAGGACATTTAGAGACAAGGAAAGATCAGATATATGATAGGACATTTAGAGACAAGGAAAGATCAGGTATGTTATAGGACATTTAGAGACAAAGAAAGATCAGGTATGGGGTAGGACATTTAGAGACAAAGAAAGATCAGGTATATGATAGGACATATAGAGACAAGGCGTGTGGAACAGAGTAAGTGTATGATGTTGCTGCACTTCCCAACCAGGTCTGAAACGAGTCTATATGCCCTTTTGTCTTCTAGAGCCTTGCTGAATCAATAGCACATTGTTTCTGATATAATTTTGATATGTATGAAATCCGAATGAAAAAGCAGCTCTTCTATTATCAATCAAGATTGATATTTATACAATTATTCCTTGAAGACTTACACTCTTACACAAATCTTTTTTTAAATTAAAAATTTTTTTTTTTTCAAAATATTAATTTTGATGTTTACACTTTTTAACTAATAAAATAAACACTTATTTTTAGCTGCTGTCTGAAGCTGAGGACTGGAAGGAAAAGTAAGTATTTATTTTTTTTTTAAAAACTTTTTAAAAGACATATTTAAAAAAATAGAAACTTAACCAGAAGTATTATCATTAAAATTTTAAATGCACAGCCTCAGTAAATAGAAAGCAGGGGGAAAAAATTGCCATTTGTAGGATTTGTGTCCCTGAATTCAAAGTTAATGGATCAATAGTTTTTTTTAATTAACAAATTTTGTAATTTTATCTGGCCACCATGCAATGGCTCAGACAGACTTGAACTATTTCAAATATATATATACCCTTAATATAAATATCACATTCTCCTATAATAATTGAAAATTCAATTTTTGTTTTTCTTAAACCTCAGATTATGTGTGTGAATGTTTTGCCTTATGCTTTATGACTTCTCAGAGTTTCAGATTTAAATGAAAGGCTGGAGCAGAGGGATGAAGAGTTCAAGCAAATGCAGGAGAACATTATGTTTAAAGAGAATGAATTGGAGGTAAAACTAGAGATGAGGAATGCCGTACAATGTTGTTATTGTTTGGTTATTGAAGGCCCCAGGTTAAGTAAGCTTAGGCATCCATTATTTTTTGTAATGTATCTAAAATTTCATATAAGTGGTCACCAGTGGATATCAGTAGGGTGAGGAGAGAACTGAATACACTTGAGTCTTATACATTTATCAAATTACTTTTCTGCATGTTTCTTTCACAGGCAGGGGGGGGGGGGGGGGTGTTATATTATTTTTTTTGTCCGCCCAACTTTTCATCTGTCTAATAATTTATACCTCTCCACACAATTCACTCAGGTTTTAAAAGATTGCTTCTTACAACTCAAGTCATTTGAGGAAGAAGAGGCAGAGGATGGAGAAGTCAGAGGTATTTTATGATGAATGTTTTTTCTAGAGTGACTCTTGGTGTGTTGTAACAAGGGTTTCCATGCCACACACTGTCTGTAGCGTGTGTCCCATCAGATCAGCTCCTGATTAAATGAAAAGAGATAAAGAAATTTTTTGAAATTTAGAAACCCGTGTCATCTCCCCCCGCCCCCCAACCACCACAAAACCCTTTTCAAGGGAGCTTTATCCATTGAAAGACTCTATCATTGGTCTTCTCCACACCTCCCTGGAACATGATAAAACTCATCCACCAAATTGGTGTTCAAACTTGTTGTTAAACAGAGACATCTTTCAGTTGTTGCAGGACTGTTGCATTAAAGATTTGACAGGGACTTTTTGATCCTATAAGTACCTTACTGTCATTTTATGTTACAGTTAGGAATGAATATTTCACATTATATGCATTGATTATTATGTTTGTACTACTATATGTATCGTACTTCCATTATATGTTACAGTTATAATATGAATGTGTGACATTGAATGCATTGATAATTATATGTGTGTTACTATTATTTTTCTTTATAAGTGCTGGGAGCCCAGTTGCTTACTTGGGTACAGTTTATAAGGGATCAATTTATTTTGATGACTATTAATATTCTTATTATCTCTGCAGAAGATGGTAGTCTGAGGGTTCAAGAAAAACTTAGCTCCATGATGGATGTATCCAAGGTCAACGCAGCGCTCAGGGCAATAGAGGAAGAGAAGGATATACTTGCCAACAGGCTCAAAATTGAAAGTGAAGCCAGGAAAGAGTTGGAAGGTGACATTGGAAATGTGCATTCTACTTGAAGCCAATTTACACATTATTAACTAGAAGGATAATTGACTGTTGGAAAAAATATAAATTTGTGCTTTTACTAAAATCCTCATTGGAAAATATTACTTCTTTCAAATGAAGTGAAAATTTAATCCAAATGAAGAGCTTAGTGCAAAAAGTACTTAAACAAAATGCACACTTTGAGATTATCAAGTTTTAAATTATTTTTTTCTTTTTAATGATAACATTTTAATTTTTTGGCCTGTTAACTCTTAATGTGCCATAAGGTTTTTGGAAAACTTCCGCCTCAGTACCATAAGAATTTCCCGAATTGCGATCAACCAGTTATAAAATTTAAAAAATTGCGTTAAATCCATTTTTATCATTATGGTCATACTGACGTCATCTTTTAGAATAAGAATGGTTATTTGATGTATCCGAAAGACCGTTTTGAGTTTAAAACTATTTTTACCTGTAGTTTAGTACTATTATTTTAGTAATAAAGTATAGCAAAATCGCATCTTTGAAAAAAAAAAAGGAAAAACTTCCAAAAAACATCACGAATCGAGGGATAACACTAGCGAGGTAAACAGCCGCCATTGCCGGAAGTTGAAAACACCGTTCATCCCGCACTGAATACTTTTTATTTTCTGTAATTTCATTTCTAAAGAGAGTTCTATCGAGTCGCGCATTACCGCTCTTTGGTACAAAACGGTAAACCGCGGATTACCGCGCTTTGGTACAAAACGGTAAACCGCGGATTACCGCGCTTTGGTACAAAACGGTAAACCACGGATTACTGCTCTTTGGTACATTAAGAGTTAAAAATGTTTACCTAGTTAATTGTATTGCATAGTTTCAACTTTGTATAGTAAATTGGTCTAAACCAGATGCTTAAATACACTGTTTAGACTGAATTTGATAAAAATGTGACTTAAGTACTTTCAGCACTGGGGTCTTCAATTAGTTCAATTAAATATTTTGTTTATATTGAAAGCCCAAAAATTTTTTTTTATTATTTTCTGAATAGTTTTACTGTAAATACACAAAAACCCAGTAATCTAAGAAAATACAAGTTCCAACAAATAATGATAAATTATTTGTTCATATTTGTTGTTGTAACTGTTTTAGAGCAATTGGAGAACTCCCGTCGAAGTGTTGAGTCCAGTATGGCTGACAAGATGAAAGCCGAGAGGCAATGCCAAGAGGCACAGACCAAGCTCACGGTGCTGTCAAACTACTTCAAGGAGAAAGAGCTGCAGCTGCAGAGGGAGCTCGGCGAGCAGGAGGCCCTAAAGAAGCAAAACCTGAACAAGTTGGTCTCTGCCGATGAAACCACCCGGTCATTCCAGCAGGAGCTTGAAATTGTCAGGTCAGTATGAAACCACCCGGTCTTTCCAGTGAGTGCTTCAAATTGTCGGGTCAGTCAGTATTAAACCACCCGGTCATTCCAGCAAGTTCCTGACATTGTCAGGTCAGTTGACTTGGGTGCATGTTTACTTTTGTTGACCCTTACTTCTTGATTGGTCCTTGAAATTAAAAAAAAAAATTCTCTGGCATAATTAAATGTGTGCTTTTTAAAAGATCAGTGGCGTGGTAGTCGAGTGGCAGCGCGCTGGGCGGTACTACCGAGAGTCACAGGTTTAATTTATTTCTCTTGTTTTTTAAACTAGGACACAGAACGAGAGCTTGAAACGAGAGCTGGCTTCATCTGAGAGGGATTTCAGATCTCAGGTGGGTGTAAATGAGTTTATTTTCATTTCATGCTAACTTACAGTCCAATGAGAGGTTTCTGTCATTGATAAATTTGATGGTGTTTCTTCAGGTAATCCTTGAAATAGTAGCTAAATATTTTCATGGATGAATTATTTTTTCCCTAAAGGTTATAAAAAAATAAATAGACCATATAAATAAAAAACATTTTTTTAAATACTCTATCATCAGATTGCAGCAAATGAGAAAAAAGCTCATGAAAATTGGGTATGTATGTTTTATGAAATTTACTTTTAATGAAAACTGAGGGGGTCTAGAGTAGTACTTTAAAAAGAAAAGATAGATTTTAGGAAGTTCATGTAATTACTTGATGCAAGTAGAGTCTATAGCTGAGTGGTCCAAGGCATTATTAACAAAATTTTCAAAGTTCATAGACATTTTTTAAAATTAAAAATATCTGCATATACCTCCTTGAACTTAAGCCATTAGTTAGTAGTTTAAGTTAAATCCTCACAAATGTTCACATCTAGACACCGTCTCAACTCTCAGATGATAAATTAAATTGCTTAGCTTTCACTTAAACCTAGCCATTTAAAGAAAACTTTCCCTCCTTCACACAGCTAGCAGCAAGAGCAGCAGAAAGGGAACTGAAGGAAGCTAGGCACGAAGCTGGTGTATTGAGACAAAAGTGAGTGATAGGGTCCCAGAAAGGCAGAGTTAGATTTAATTAAAGTAATTTCTTTTTTAATAAACTGACGCAAAAGATATACTAAATATTATGTGGAATTAATTACATCTTCTGCTAAGGGCTACTAACCCAAGGTGATTAAATTTAAATTTAATAATGTGGAAAGATTTTTTTACCACAAATGGGAATAGGGAAATACCTTTAATCATAATGACCTAAATTTTATTCTTGTGCAGACTAACAGATTTTGAAAGACGTCAGTTTATGGGCCCAGGTGGTTTGATACGACCGCTGCCTACAAGAGGAATGCCACCTCCAGGTGAGGACACCCATTTGTACTTTAGAGCAGCAGATCTGAAATGGTATTTCTCCAGACTGGTACTGGATCTGCATAAAATGAGAATCTATAGTCGAGTAAAAAAATACAATGAGTAAACCTTATATCGATCCCGGCTTCAGTTTGAAAACTTGTCCAACGGTGTGCGGGACTTAACGGGCTGGAAAATATTGTTATATTGATGCAGTCAATTAGTAATGTATTTACCACTTTTTATTCAGCTCCTTATATTTAATCCATTATATTAGTGGCGTCACTAGGAGGGTGCGGTGGGGGCGGGCCGCCCTGGGTTACATCATCTCAAGGGGTGACACCAAAATGTAAAATTCTATGTTTCCGTTGTTTGGCACTGGAAGACTAGGAGGATTTCTATGGCGTAAGTCGTGAGAGGGTGACACCATGATCTACCGCCCCGGGTGGCACCAACTCTAGTGATGCCTCTGCATTATATTACATGAATGAGACCTATCAAAGTAACAAATCAAAGCATTAATTTGAAACCGAAATTACAAAGAAGGTGCTGTTTATGCTAAGTTATATTTAATTTGTTGGATTAATTCATTACAATTTTAAATATGTAGTTTAACTACCCTTTGTGTAGATTTATTTTTCCTCCTGTCCACTGTTAATATTACTGCCCTGATCTACTGACAATACATCAAGTCTTCTTACCCCTGGAATATTACTTTCAATACAGTTAAATGTTTATTTCAATGTTATCTTTTATTTATTCTGTTTGTTTACTGAAGAAAGCTTCATGCAGACTAATGAATTTTTCTGTTACATACTTATTGTGTGTGTATGTGTAGGTTTTCCAGTTCTTGGCTTTCATTTATAGATGGCTGATCATAATTTTTATCTGTGGTTATTTTTGTACCCATGTCAGGTATGATGAATGGACCGCCTCCCCCAGGCATGGACAGGTCACCCTCCAGGGGTTCTCTACCACCCTTACCTCCCCCTCACTTAAGGTAATTTTAAATCAACATTTCTGCGGTCTGTTTAAAATACTAAATAAAATAGTAGACATTCTAAATTTTGACCACTTCTAGTTCATTTGTGTGTGTGTGCAAAAAATGGCGCAAGTGAAAACGTAAACCTTAAGAAAAACTTTTTTTTAAAATTGTGAACAAGTCTATAATTTATCCGTCACAAAAGAACATTCATAATTGTAAATTGCCATATTTTTTGTAACTTTGGCTAAAAGTTAACCAAGTGTCATAAATCAATTTCTAGAGATGAAGAATTTATGAACTCGTCCCGGTCCCCCATGGAGTTAAGAAGAGGGCCGCTACCTCCCCCTGGTATGAGGCCACACCCCGACGCACGCTCCCCTCCCCTGCCACCGTTCAGAGACGGTCGTTCCCCGCCTCCCCGCATGCCTCCCCCTGGAATGCTGGATGGCCGATCTCCACCCCCTTATGACAGAAGGCCGCCCCCACACATGCTGGATAGACGCAGCCCACCGTTCCGCCTGCCGCCCCCTGATATGCTTCCACCGCCACCGATGAGGGGTGGACCACTACCTCCTCCTCACTTTAATCGTGGCTCACCTTCTTCAGGAGCAGATTCCCCTCATCTAGACAGGCCAGGTAAGGAGGGTCTTTTTTTTTGGGGGGGGGGGGGGAGACAAGCCAGATAAGGAGGGAATTAAGGGGTTGAGGGGTAATTAACCAGCCGACTTTTGTCAAATAAAATACTTTTTTTTATCCATTAACAAAAAGTAACATAAAACCACACATTTTGTGGTGTCAGTTATGTTATGCATTGCTGCTAATTTTAGTCAAGACAAACTATTATTAACAATATTTGTTAATAATAGTTGTTATTGAACTTATTATCTTCCAGCTTTGCAGCTCATGTGAATCTTAAAAAGAAATCTGTAGCATTCAGTTTTAATAACTGGCTAATTTCAAGAAAAGAGCTTTAAAAAAAAAATAATAATAATAAACCTGGAATTGATTTTATGTTTGACTTTTTCTCCCCTCTGATAGATGGACGGTACCCCCCACCATATGCCAGAAACCAACCTTTTCCCCCCGACAGACCATCGCCCCGAGGTGGAGCGCCGCCCAGACAACAACAAAGTCAAGTTTAGCCAAAAACAACATGTATCCATTGTTATTTGTTGATTTAATCTCCTTTCTTTACCCCACTTTTCCAACTCTCTGCAGTGTCAGAACCAATGTTCCCTCTAAGGTTTGTAGTTCTGTGTGCAAAGTAAAAAAAAAACAAACTTGTTTACAAAGTTGCACAGCATCCATTTTTGTGTAACACTTTACCCAAATTTGCTGCGCTGTAATTCTAAACTGCTACATGGCGTCCATCAGGTAACTGGGCTACTTAAAGGAAACATTGGTCAGAACCCACCATCACCTTTCCTGTTTAGGCCAGTCACTTTAAAATTTCAATTCAGGACTCTCTCCCAAACATTGTGACTTGTTAAAAAACTGTGTAATTCCTTGTGAGGTTCTGTTCCATTGTATGTAAATAAGGTTTTCACAAAGTTAAAGAATGCAGCTCTCACTCCCTGATCTAAGTTATTTGTTGCTTTGACTGCACTGCAAATATTTAAGATTGTTGTAACTATTATCCTTGAGCTGAAAAGTTAGATAAATTATCTCCTCTTATATTATATAAATATAAATTAAAAATTATTTTTTTTGCCTTTAATACTATTTGTATTTTTTACCCTACGGCAGAGTGAAAATGTCATTTAAAATATTTTTAGTGACCACTTCCATAATAGCTCTTTAAAAAAAGATTTAAGGAGAAGAGTTCACACAATTATTGTAAATAAACAAATGTTAATTTTTAAATACAATTGGACGGTATTCTAATTCAAATGTATTCATGTCTTCATCTTTGATAAAAAAAAAAAAAAGAATAAATGATGAAATTAAATTAAATTTACACTATTTTAGGTATATTCCATCTATACCCTTAAAAGATGATATTTAAAATGATGTCAAGTATTATTGAAAAGAAATTGACATGAACAGAAAGAAAAAAGTTGAATTACAAAATAAACTTAACAGGACAAATACATTTCAGCTACGTAAAGTGATAATATGGTATGGTGTAAACACAGTGAACTGCTATTGCAAGAAAACTGTACCAGTTACTGATCCTCCAATTTTCCCATTTGGGTCTGCATTGCTGAAATGCTTAGAAATGAGGAAATGGGTTGAGTATTAATGTATTTACGTTTCCAAGTTAGAAGACAACCTTTCTTTCTAATTACCATTATCCATAGTTTTTACAAAGAAAGCTGTAAATCTAGAAAGATATTGGTTGGATGGATGCATATTATGTCAATTTCACTCATCATATTAAATTGTTGTACACTAATAAAAAAATTAGCCAAAAGTTGTTTTTTAATTGTATCGACTTCATCATAACTAAAACTTTAATATATACGGTTTATTTATTTTACCTGTTCAGTTAATCTTTTAAAATAGAATTAAATATATCTAGGATTGTTCATCATAAAGTGCAATAATGTATTTTCCTTCAGCTTGCCCTGAATTCAACCACACTACTTTTGTATTTGAAAATATATCATTTGTGCTCACTAACTAAATGTTGAAGAACAGTTATAATTGTAAGGTTTTTAGGGTTTATTATCAAGAATAGAAAACTCTGTTAAAAACAGTATTTAAATTATTTTTTATAACGATGATGAGCAGATGATTTGGTTGATTTCCCTGTAGATGACCTATGAGAATTGCTGTAAATATTCCTTTTTTGTTTGACATGAATGATGTTAGTAGGTGATTGGGTTTAGATTAGACTTCACCATGTGAATATCTCAGCCAGAAGCAGTGTAAAACAAACAGCAAATTTAAAAAAAAGTTTACCCTTTCACCTGGGTATGTTATATATAATTAAAGATTTCTTTAAAATTAAAATCATTTGTGAATTATGAAAATCTGATCAATTCTTTTTTTGGTAATGAATATTAATTTATTATTTTGTTTATAATTATATTTAAAAAAACAACTGAAAATATGTGTTGTATAAATTTAATTAAATTTTAAATCAACATATAAGAAAACAACAATTTTTCTGTGTATTGAAAAATGAAACGTATATTTTTTGTTAAATTTAGAATCACAGTTATTCAAACTGCATTTTTAAAACTATGCGATGATTCATTCTTAACTTTAACAAAAATTCATTAGTTTTTTTAGATGATGGTTGTGGTTGTTTTATTTACTGTTACTTTTAGGAGCCTAAACTTCCATTCTTGAGATGTATGCATGTTTAATTTATATAAAAGTATATTTCTGATGTGGACAAGTTTGTTTCCTTATGTGTATATTTGGCTTGCTTTTTTTATAAATATAAAGGCAATTGTTAAATGACAAGATGTTTACTAGTCATTGAGAATGAATTTATCAAACCAGGATATGACTAGGGTTTTACTTTATGTTTACTCTTGTTGATAGTTCAATTTATACAATGTATAAGTTGTGCTTGTTCACACTTAATTTTAATATAACCATTATTAATTTGGTTCTGAGAAAGAATATTTGTTCATGATGACAGATGAAAGTTGTTCATCGAGAGCACCGGTATTAAGTTTGCTTTTGCCTTAGCATGAGTGTGTGTGATCAGATTACTGAATGGTGAAACATTTCTCAATGAACTTGTTCAATTAACTGTATTTCTAATTTGTGGATTACTTCAAAGAATACTGCACATATTAAATTGGCCAGGTAAACTTTGTTATAGTTATTCTTTTGTATTAGACTTGCTTTAAGTTAACCTGACAAGCTGTTATTTTTCACAGAAAAAATAAACTCAATTTATTTTTTATATACCCATTATTCATTTTGAAAAGACCAGATGCTTTTAAAAATCAGGGAAGTTTTAAAATCATTACTCAAATATTTTTTCTTTCAAAATTTCTTCAAAATCTTTTTTTTTATAATAATCTTCTATTTCCATACAATTAAAAATAATGATAGCTAAAATAGTCTTGTCACATTTTCTTCCCAAGGTAAAACTGGTTTTATGGAAATTTTATTAATTCATTTTCAATTTCATTTTATGTCAAGTAAGCTTAACTATCACACATAATTTATTACTTGTTGGTATTCAACAATTGTTATCTATGAACTATAAATAAGTCTATGAAACATATAAGATCACTCTTATATAAAATGTTTGGGTATTCTATAAACATTTTCGAAATAATTTCTCATAATTATTTTTTTAGAGACTAAGTTTGTGATCCTAATTTTCTTTTTAAAAAATACATAAAATTTTGGCAATAATCAATAGTTTCAAAATTTTTCTTTTCTAGAATTAATGTCTGAGGCAGCCGTGATTTTTTTTTATAAAATAAAATTCTGAAACTTGGCACACAAAAAAGTACTTCTTTTTTTTAAAGTAAAATAAATAGAATAGATGTTACAACAAATTAACTCAATGTCATGGCTTTTATTTAAAAGAGAAAATCTTTATGTAAATTCACTTTTTAACTTGTTGATGGTTTTTTATGTTAGAGAAAGAGGATGAAAGATGAGATATGGAAATAAAATAAATCACAGTGTTTGAACCATTTTTTTCATTTATTAAATATATTTACAATTTATGATTCAAATTTTACAATTGGCATAGATAATTAACTAACTTATTATCGTCATTACACTCTTTATAGTTTTAACAACTCTTGTTTAACTCACAGCTTTTCCTTGCATAAGCAAATTTATGAAATATTAAATAGAAATCTCAGTTCCAATAGAAATTTTATTTAATTATATTATTGTAGTCCAAATGTTTCTTTTTTATTTTAAGGAGGGATAATAAGCTTTTTTGCTAATGATAAATATTTTCAAAAGGCAGCTTTTTTAATTTCATATAAAAATTGAAATAAATTCTTCTTGCAACAGAGCTACTATCACGGTGGCAGACATATGAATGGGGGAAAAAAAACATTGCTGAGGCCAGTTAAATCTCAAATCCACGCTTCAAGACTATAACCTGTCTGTTTTCTCCATCTGTATAGACATCAAAAAGTAACGTGAATTTAGACTTGACCAGTTTTGCTGAGGAATGATTTACTGCAGTGACTTCCTCTTGGTTTAGGTCAAACTTGCCAGCATTAAGTAGGCCAAGGTCTGAGTCGTGCACGCCACTGATAAGCTCTTGGCTCTGGTTGATACAGCTTTGGGCACTGAGTGCTATAGGTTTAATGGTGTTGAGTATTATTGCTTCATTAAGACTGTGCCACTTGAAAACTACTGCACACTTTGGCCTAGATCTGTTACCTAGAAGAGGTAAAAATAGACTGGGTCGTGCTTTGGGCGAAACTCAGAAGGATAATGGTAAACAGAGTGCTAATACTTGGGGTGGTTTAAAATGGTAAATATTGTGCAAATACAATCTGAAAAGAATTTGTTTATTGACATTTTATAATACAAAAAATCAAGATAAAATACATTTTTTAAAACAGCAATTTCAAGAGATGAATTCATCAATGGGTGGAGCCAGATGTCATAAAACTGATTTTTTAAAAATAGTTTCCTGAAAAAGCTATTGCAAAGAAATATTCTTTCTTGTTGCAAAATATTTCTCATGTGAGTATCAATAAAAACTCTCAATAATTAAAATAATGAAATACATTTTATTACTAGGTATTGGGTAAGTTATTAGACTGCTGTGAAATAGTTGTTTATAATACTATTTAAATTTCAGCAGATATCATTACTTATGCTTGACCTACAGTACAAAGTAATCAATCAAACCCAACATTCCTGAATAAATGATGTTGATTAATGACAAAATGTACTGAAATACATTTGCTACAGCTTGTTTTAAACATGCTATTAAGTCAAGGGTAAAGCTTTAACTTTAACTTCAGAAAATTCAGTAAATAATGTTTCACCTTTCATATCTGTTTCCAAACATCTAGCCATAATTCAAATACTTAACAACATTGTATTGTATGCATTTTTTCTTCAGCTCACTCACTCTTATCTCTTGTAACAAACCACTGTTAACGATTATTAAATTTTTCAATGGAATGCCGCTGTGAGCCCTTTTTTAAAAAAATAATTGATGATAGGGCACAATTTGGATACATATAATTTCTTTAACTATAGAAAATTACCTAACTTTGCAACCCTCGATTCATTTTAAAAAATTGTATTTTTCTGACCTACTTAAAGGAATTCCGCATTTCTTACGCATCAAATTTGAACTTTTAATAAACCAACCATTTTGATTGGTTATACCTGTGAAAATTGCCTCTAAATCCTACAATAGGACTCCTACTTTCTTTTCTAGGTATAACAACATTGTATTCTGTGATAAAATATAAGATCGTTATCAAACTAGTAGAAAAAGCGTACAAATACCATTTTATTAATTGTTACTTATTTAAATTTTCCTGATAATAATAAAAATGGATCACAATTTTATCTTAAACCTTGCGTTGTTTGGGGATCCCCAAATCAATTTAAATTTTTCACGGGCCCCCTGAACGTTATCAGGAACCCCTTGGGGTTTGTAGGGATTACTTCGGGAACCACTGATCTAGTTCAATCAATCTTTTCTTTTGCTTGTCCACATAAATTTCACAGGCTACTGGCTTTAAAAAAAAATTAAAACTTTTTATGTAAAATTTACCCCAGAATCATAAATTTAAAAAAGCACTTTAACAATACTAAGCAAATTACAATTTTAAATGTTCTTTAATTTTACCTATTTTAAACTTTGGCCACAACTGAGAGATGCAATCAGGGTCAGTAGAACCAAATTCATTTTCTTCATCCTCATCTCCTGACTCCAAAAATACACATTGTTTTCTAAATAAAATTTGGATCACATCAATAAAAAAAAATATCCATACAAGAATGTTTAGTAACCCCCAACTATATTTATGTATATTTATTTATTTATTTATTTGACATGCGATCCATACTAACATCAATCCCAGTTAAAAGTTAGAGTATTATTTTTAGAGGTTTCATTTCATCATTGCAAAAGATTTACTAGCCATCACAGCTACCCAATCAAATTATCTCAAATTAATTTTAAAATTTAAAATAGTTATCTTTGAAAATACTTATTACTTTTGTTTGCCAAGATCAATGTAACTAAGAGACATGAGAGTAGCATCCATAATAATCTGATGGCATTGTCTCACGTCCATTCTGTTAAATTTTTGCAACAACTGGCCGCTTTCTGTCAACTTAAACAAAAAATTATCTTTTTTAAACAAATAAATAAATTGTGAACAAAAAGAAGAATTTTAAATATTTACTTTTTAAAAATGTACATTTCTTTTTTTAGTTCATTCTATTAGGTATTATGAATTTCACAGAATCTATGCATGGGTGTAGATTTAGAAACTAAAATGGATCAAAAGAAAAGGCTTGATGACATGTGACATGAAAAAGAAAGATCCATGACATGTGACTTTATATGGGAAGGCTTGATGACATATAAAGGAAAGGCTTGATGACATGTGACATGAAAAAGAAAGATCGATGACATCGACTTTATATGGGAAGGCTTGATGACATGTGACATGTAAAAAGAAGGCTTGATGACATGTGACATGAAAAAAGAAAGCTTGATGACATGTGATGCACTTTATGTAACAATCTCTAAGTGTGGACTCCTGTTTTATAACCATGTGTATCAATTAGAGCAGCAGAGACTAAAAATATGACATCAAGGTACCTGGTCTTGATAGTTTGCCACTGATTTGATGAAAGCTTCCTTTGTGCATTGCAGAGGAGGGTAAGTGAAGAAGCCACCCTCCACATGAAGATTAGCAAAGTCATATTTTCCATATTCTTTAAAAGCATCCCTTGCTACTGTATCCAGGGGCTTTGGCAGCTTGTCGTACTCTGAAGTCTGAATAATGTATATCTGTAAAAGTAGAATCAAATTGAGAAATTCAGTTGTTGGGACTGTTATATTTCAACACAGGGCCGGCCTTAACAATTGCAGGGCCCTATGCGGCTTAGTACGAGAAACGGATTGCGTGGGGCCTAGTCTGACCCAGACTCTGAGTATGGATAAGGATAATAAGTAGGGCTGTTACCGATTAATTTAAATTTAATAGTTAACTTTTGAAAAATTACCGAATAATTAATAGATAATTTTGATTAAAGCTAAAAATAAGATGTATGACGTCATTTAACTGAATATTTTGAAAATTCAAGGGAAATAACAAAAACAGGCAATGTAATAGTTTTAGAAGATATATTTAAATATAAGTAGTTCAAAATAATGTCAATGAATTTTAATTTTGGTATTTTTAATTATGTAAAAACAATGTTTAATTTTTTAATGTAATTTTCCTTATAAAAACAGCTTATTTTAAAGTTTACACTTTAAAAATCTTTCTATTTAATGGAGAAGTTTTTACGCAAAAAACCTATTAGATATTAATAATTAATTATTTTTAAACAAATTTAAATCGCTATTTTATCAATAATTTTAATCGATAAAAACTTTTACCGATTAATCGAGAAATTAATCAATAATTTCCGCAGCCCTAATAATAAGTGAACATCAAGATAGATGGGGCCTATGAAATTGCCGCATAGGTTGCAGTGGCCTAAGCCTGGGCCTGTTCCAACATACACTGAGACCAGGCCAGATGTTTAGATTCACCAAAAGAGATTGGATTTGAGCAGGCTATCCAAGAATGTAGACTTTGTTTTTTTAAAGTGTCATGAAAGGCTGTACAGGGGAACTCTCAGGGGAACTCACCTTAGAGTTCCTGGTAGTGGTTAGCCAGGGATATCTTTGTTGTCTAGAGGACTGAAAGCTAGACAGGCCCTGGTTAGTTAGCAAATGTCTGCACAACAGGTGTTGACCTGGGCTGATGTTGGAGAAAATTTCACTCTGAAATATTGAAATTGTGATGAGTGTTTGGGAGATTTCCTCAAGGGGGCACTTTTATTTATTCAACTTCAACAATGTTTTTAAGGTTAGAAATTCATTGAACAATACACATAGTCCTGAAATATTGACATTGTGATGGGTGTTTGGGAGATTTCCTCAAGGTGGCACTTTTATTTATTCAACTTCAACAATATTTTTAAGGTTAGAAATTCATTGAACAACAAACATAGTTTATTTCTTTGAATTTCGTTTAGCAGTATACAGAATAAAATGTAATTTGAAATGTGTTATCTAACTAAGAGTAAAGGTTATTTTTTGTTTATGTTGAGACAAAACAGTATTTAAAAAAAAGATCAAAGTTCTCCCAAAATAACTCTTACCTGATATCCTTCATAGATTAATATAATGATTGGTGCATGGGATGATTTATCTCTTAAATGTATCCATCGACGATTATAAAATCCTCCACTATCCTTTTGATGGTGTTTTGTACCTAATTGGAATAAAGAATGAGAAATAAACATAGCAACAGTTTTATTCATTAACCAAGAAAGTGCCATTGATAAATTGAAAAGGATTAAATACAAGTTGAGGTTATGAAATTTTTTAAAGTGATGAAGTACATGCATGGAATTGAGTGTAGGCATTGCTTATCAAAAACATCTGGCAAAACATGTAACAAATATTTTTACTTATCTATAACACTCCAGCCAGTATATCATATAAAAAAACAGACTATATAAGCCTTCAATTACAAAAATATGTTTAGTGAGTTTTATAACAGCATCAAAAAGAGATCAATATCCACAATAAAATTAAAAATATAACCTAGTTAATAAATAATTGAAGCCTGTTGTTAATACTATTATCTAAAATCACAAATATATTTACATTTTTAAAAATAATTGAATTGATTCAAATACCAACATTTTCTTGGTTCACGTTCGATCCGTCCAACAAATGTAACGCAACCAGCAACATCAACAATTGAAAAGTCAGGAACGGAGCTGAAAAGCAGATGTGTTTAAAGAAATGTGAAGCTTTTATCTATGGGTAAATGCAATGTCATACGTCTTACGTGTATAAGTTCAATTACTGCATTAGTTTAAGCCATTAAAATAATTTCAAACAAGTTTGTGTGTGTGTGTGTAGACAACTTACATTAATTCTCTACGTGTCATCAAACAGCACTCAAGATCAGGCAGTTTCAGCCTTTCGATATCATCAATCAATATGTTATTGATTACTTTGACAACACCGTCTTGATTCACGCATATTTCAGAGTCAAAGACTGCAGCTCCTTGGGGCGGTCTCTGGAAATGATGTGACTTTTTCTGGAAACTGCCCTTTACATTGAATTGTTTGATCATGAGCAAGCTGCCCTCCTGAAAGCTGTCAAGAAAGGAACAAAATTATGGCATAAAAATTTATATTCTTTATAAAACGACAGGTTTCAACCATTTTTTGTGTGCTCCATCTGATTTAAGTAATTTTTTTTTTCTGCCCTTAAAAAGAAAGGTAGAAAGGTATTCTTTATTTAAAAATAGTGTTCATTTTAAGTCCCTACCAATTGAAGAGTTCCACGGCAAGCTTGTTCCACACAACAGCAGTGCACCATCCAGTGTGATCAGCGACTACAAGGGGAAGCTTAAAAAAAATTATCAAAGAGCACTTGTAAAGTTAATTATATGTATCATATTTCAAACATCTATACAATAACAAAAACGAGCCTGGAATTTAAAAAATTAAGAACAATTAAAATAAATATTAAAGACACATAAAATATTCCCATTTGATCATTGACTTGATTATTTAGCAAAACTAGAAGTCCAGTTTTTGAAGCAAAATTAAGTTTTATTCAATCAGCAAAAAATTAGTAATTCATTTAAGCCTTATGACCAATTTATTCTCAAGTAAAATTTTTTAGTTTTTATTTTCAAGAACAGATCAAATCAATTCAGAGGTTTAAGTTTAATTTGTGTTTTATAAAAACATTTGACCAGCAAATTCAGTCAGACTTCATAGGCCTTACTAAACTTAAGTTCTAAATGGAGTTATAAAAATGGATAAATAAAAATGATAGCAAAAATTATATGTCAGTAGACATGGATGCTTTTTTTTATCTTAACAAACGAAACTCCATTTTATCATCACTGCTTACTCCGTCAGCTTTATAATTTTATTATTATTATTTTTTTATTTGAGAGTTGACCGGCATCATACACATGAGAGGTAAACACGACGCCCCAATGAACGGGGAAAGGCGTGGGTTTTTTAAACGGAGGAAAAATTCTTAGCTAACTTTAACGAACGGTTTAACCAGCCCTCTTATTTAGAACAGTTAATCACGAGTCCTCAAAAAGAAATTGACTATAACCATCCTTGTGTACTTGATTCTTAAGATTTTTTTTTTTTATTTGCTGAATTGAGGGCATCGCGGAAAAGAGCTGAACGCAGGTGGGGGAAGTGGGCTTTGATGCCACCATCAGACGACGAGAGGCGAAAACATTCTCTCGTTAGTTCTCAACACATAAGGCATATAGGGACTGGCGGTTAACCGGTCTTTTTTTTAATGGTCAATTGGTCCTTAAAAACTGGCGTTCTTAACAACCTTAAACAAAACTAAAAAACACCTAAAAAACGATTAATGAGTAGGATTTTAAAAAGAAGGAAACCTGGAAAGGCCACTTGTCATCATAGGATGGAGAGACAAAATGGATAAGATTAGATTTCCTCATGACTTTTACAATCAACATAAGATCTTTAGATTTCTGAACTTTTTCATGGACAACATCAGAAAGTGTATGGACCTTATTCAAATCAATATCTCGCACACAGACATGATGAACTGAAAGAAAAAAAAAGAGCATGCATAAAATCAAATAGGCGGAGTATGACGCTGTCAATGGTGTGACTGTACCAAATAAATGATATAAAAATAATTTCATATTATGCATACTCCATTTTAAAATATTCTGTGGAAGAACAAGCAAAATAAAAATATTTACCATTAAACTTACACCAAAAAGTTTTATACTAAATTGTTACTTCTGTTTAATTTATGGAACATATATTTTTAATTTGACATTACCATCATCAACTTTGAATTTTTCAAAATCCAAAGTAAATGTCCAGTTGTTAACATAGTATTCTCTGTTAGACGCCAGAGGCAGATTCTTTTCTTGTCTTGAAAAATTTGATGGAATCCATGGCAGCTTTTTTAAGTCTATAAATAAGCACAAAAATTTCAATTTCATTCTCTTTACAGCACCAAGAAATGAATTAAACAATACTCTCCATCTTACACAAAAACTGATTAGACCATATCACTGCTTACTCTTAAATATTAATTTCATTAAACATTTTAATTGAAAACATTACTTTCAATACAAATATATTCTTTATATAAATTAATACTGAGAATTTTTTGAGTGCATCGTATCAAATGGAGATAATTTTTAAAAATAATTCTTAACTTAATGTTTTTAAAGATTTTTTAGAAGGCATCCCCCACACCACCCCACGGAGAGGGTCATTTCTTTTAAAAATGGTTTTGTCATTATAAATTAATAACTGAAACAAACATTTCAATTTAGGCAGGTTGACGGGTTAGAAATATTACTCTAAATGTCTCAGTCCATCATTAGTGATAAAGAAGCTGAAGATACTGCTACTGAAAAAAAAAGTCAAATGTTGGGTAAGACACAATACATTTTTATGAGTAGAAGAAACAAAGAAGGGGGGGGGGTAAAGGGGGAGTGTCCCTACCTGTAATATTATATAACTTTCCATTTACAACCTCAAGCTCTTCTATTATAGTAAGCTGATTTTTACTGGTACCGCTTGGATATTTTGAATATTTCTTGATTTTTATAACAGAGCCAGGATATAACTGAGAAGATAAGCACACAAAAAAATAATAATAATCAGACACTAAAACAAAGCCTTGTATTTTTTCCGAGTCAATGATTGATAAAGGCTTCTAATTAGTTTTACATGTTTTAGACCTTAAGATCTTTTGATAGACAGAATATAAAATGAAATAGTGTGCATTTTCAAAGCTATTATATTATAAATATAAACAATTAAGGTTATGTCTTACTAGCTTGAAAATTGTAGGGCATCAGTAGGAAAAAAATCAAGAAAAATATTAGAAATATTATAAAAATAAAATTTGGTCTAATCTACTAGGCCGCAATATTTACCCACTGATACCACTGTGGGACGTGGTGGTCGAGAGGTAGCGCTCTCGACTGTCATACCGATGGTCACGGGTTCGAATCCACACGAAGGTGAGGATTTGTTCTCGCGGCCTGAGGAGTCCCCGAGTCACCCAGCTCCGAATGGGTACCTAACTAGACAATAGTTAGGCGGCTGGGGTAATGCGTGGAACCCTATAGCCGTGGCCTGTGACCGCTGCATCACTTGCCAACAGATCATCTCTCATGGTCTGTAGACGCAATTATCTTCTGCATAGAAGGAGCGTCTGTATATCTAAGATAAGATGATACCAAAATGCCCTAAGACGACTCAAATATGCCTACTCTTAGTCTAAGAGGGAAAAAAAAGTAGAATTTACAATACCTCTTTTTTAAATTTTCCATCCGCTGTCAATACAAAAGTTTTCTTATAAAGTTTATCTGTAAGAGTCATATCAAAGGCATCCCAAAAATAGCAGTGATCCACACCATACTGCCTTCTGAATTGCTTTTCTGGGTAGTACCTCACTATCTCAAGTACCTGTACAAGTAAAAATAGTAGGGCTGTTATCGATTAAATTAAATTTAATCGTTAACTTTTGAAAAATTACCGATTAATTAATCGATAATTTTGTTAAGCTAAAAATAAAGACGGGGAAGTTTGTACGTAAAAAAAATAATAAAATAAAAACTATTATTAATTATTTATTAATAAATCAAATTTTTAAAAAAAAAGAAAAAATAACATTTTTCTAATTTTAATCACTATTTTATCGATTAAAATAATTTTAATCGATAAAATAATTTACCGATTAATCGAGAAATTAATCGGTAATTTCCGCAGCTCTAAAAAATAGTAATTTAGAATTAATTAATTTTACTACCTCTACTTTTCTAAGTATTCTAAATAGATTTAAGAGTTAGAGTGAGAGAAAAGTCTTAAGATTTAAGAGTAAAATAGTAATTTAAATTATTATTTATATTATAATATTATATTATTGTTAATAAATTATATTATATTGTACTTTGAATTTGAAAAATTGTTAATTTTTTAAAATGATAATTAATCTGAACGCAATAGACTCAATAGACTATAAAAAATAATTGTAGGCTATACAGAGTAATACAGACTATACTTGACTTATTAATAATATATACTAAATTAATACTAATTACTAATTATATTTAAATTTATGTATCATAAATAAAACAGTCAAATACTATTCATATAAATATAATAATTAATAATATAACAATAATATTATACTATTAACTATTACTATACTATACTCATAATCACAATCACACATAATCATGCAATGATTAATCAATCATATATTTTTTCAGTTTCAGTTAATATTATTAATTGTGTGTGAAAATAGTAAATAGTTAATTAAAATAGTAACAGAAACAGCACTAAGCTAGGCCTAAACTAAAAAATACTTAACTTAATAATACCAATGTTAATACTAATACTAATAATAATAATAAATAATAGTGTAAATAATTAATACTAAATTTCAAATAATTTTAAATTCAAATTATTAGTATTAGCAATAGTAATTGAAATTTAAATTGTGATAGTGATAATAGTCAATAGTCAATAGTACTCAATAGTAATATTTAATCTAGTAGTAATAGTAATTAATAGTCTGGCATACCACCAAATTCACACCAATAATAATATCACAGTCGTCGTCAATTAAAGCGAACTTTAATCGACTTTTACTATCTTTTATGGAATGGGACATCTCAATTATTTCATTCAACAATTCTACTTTAACTAATATAATAGATCTATTCGTTAGTTGTAACGCTCTTGAATTAAGTCTTAAAATTAAAACACATAAAATAAGGACTGGAGTGGAACAAGAATATTTGGTCTAAAACTACTAAAAGATTCAGAGTGAAAGACTGATTGAGTGCTTTCCCTTCCCTGTTGAAGTATACACATTTAAATTTTTTAAGCGACTAATTAAATATTTTAATGTACTTGTACTTGCAGATACTAATAATCGGGGACCCTTTTACTGAATTAAACTATTAATATTAAATTGTATATATTTCATGAGAAAAATAAAATAAATCAATCAACACTTTTTAATCAATTTTAATTAGTAAATATTTTGAAAATATTCATCTTAATCTTATCTTATCTGTTACTGTTACAGTAAATTCAGTAAAGACGTTCCTTCTATTCAGAAGCAGAGGCGTCACTAGGGTTGATGTCACCCGGGGCGGTAACTCATAGTGTCACCCCTTCGTGAAAAAACCCATAGAACTCCTCCGAGTTTTCCAGTGCCGTTTAACGAGAGTATATAGAATTTTACGGTCTGGTGTCACCCCCCTGATGGTGTCACCCGGGGCGGCCCGCCCCAGCCGCACCCCCCTAGCGACGCCACTGTTCAGAAGATTATGACTTTATACGCTTATCCATGGTTTGTGATTGGTCCTGCATTCTTATTAGAGTTTTAAATGATGATAAAGCGTTGGCTTTCCTGGTTTCTTCAGGCAACCCAATTCAAGCCCGAATTCCAGACGGGAAGAAAGAAAACTTGCATCAATTGCATATGTCATATGTAAATATGTTTCATGTGTTTGTTCTTGCTTACGGAATAATAACTGTTTTTCTATCCTTATTCCTTATGTCTATCTGAGGTTTATCTGTGCGTTGCATTTCTAAATTAGAATTAGTTGCCTCTATAATTACTACCTTCCTCTTGGTTCTTCTAACCTCTGGTGTTTCAAGGTTTAATGACTTAACTATTGACTATTGGCGTTATTCTCGTCAGTTTTGAATATTCTCCAGTAATGAATATGGCAGTTCTTTTTTAAATTTGTTATAGTTTATCAACATTTTCTTTGCTGGATTGTTCCCATACAGAAGATGCATATCCTACCTAGTATATTTCTCAACAGGGTGAGGTAGCATAGTAGTTTTATATCTTTATTACATTTGTAAAAGTTTCTTTTTACAAAATCTAAGGTTTAGTTTGATTTTTTAATAAACCCATTTACATGGAATTCCATTATGACACCTAAGTATTCTGCATTTTTAGTTTGGGTTAGTTCTTTTCCATGAATGAAATATTTTGATTTATTTCTTTTTTTTCTTTGTTAATCTTAGCAGTTGCCACTTTTCTAAGTGGAAAGATACTCCAGTTAGTTACCCATTTTATTAATTCATCTAAATCTTTTTGTAAAATGTTGCTATGAATAATCTTGATCTGATTTAATTGTTCTATAGATTATACAATCATCAGCAAATAATGTTCTTTTTGTTCCTGTTGAGAGTAAGGGACCTAGCACAGTTCCTTTGTGGAACTCCTGAGTTGACCTTTATCAGGGCTGCCAACTCAATAAAATAACATTTACTGACAAATATAAGGACTCTCAACAAAATTTACGGACAAAAACAATTTTTTACGGACACGTTTAACATAAAATTCTGACCTAAAAACGAACGAATATGAAGCATAATCCAAGCATTGTAGCTAAATGTGCAAAGTATTCACATGAGCACGTCTCTATTACCATGCTCATATTTTATAACGTTAGTTCATTGTATGACATTCATCATCAGTGACAGTGCTTAATTCCTCCTGCTTATAATCATACATAGAAACATTTACACTGCCAATCATTGTGGTTGTACTTTTTCCCGGTCCATTTCTCACAGTCAGTAAACTTCCCAACATTGGAGAAGACAATTTGTTTCTCAAGTTGGTTTTCAATAAACTAGCAGCAGAAAAAAACGCGTTCTACTTCTGCTGTTCCATGTGGAAGCGCCAACATTGTTTGTGCAAACTTCGAAAGTAGCGGAAATCTGTTCCCTTTGTTTTCGATATTTCTAGACATATGTCCAATTTGATGCCAGAAAGCATCATAACCTACGTCGGCCTTGACATTGCATAAATCCGCAACTTGGTAGTCAATAAACACGGCCACTAACAATCAAAATCTGCTGGAGACTGGAGACACAATATGTGGAAAAAGCTGGGCCAGTTCCAAAATGCCCGATTGTTCCATCGATATTCTGTTAGTGGGTTTTAATGCTGATATGAGCTTCAGCTCAGCTTCAGCACTCTGTTGCTAATAAGCACTCGTTTCTGGATTGCACCGACTGCATTGGTATTAAATGGAAGACGACCAACATAAAACTTTTCAACAGTCGATGGATCATCTACTTTTTGCAATTGTAGTTTAGTTTGATAACCAATGACCAATGAATATGTTATCGCGTGATTTAAAGTTTGTACTTTCCTAACTGTCCAGAAAGCTCTTACAGCTTATTAATAGAGCGCGGAATGCCACTAAAACAATTTTAAAATAAAAATTTAAATCAAGAAAATAGATAACACAAACATGATTTACTGATTTTTTTTTAAACGTTGAGATTCCATATTTTGTCATTTTTTTACGGACGTCTTAATTTTTAATACGCAATTTTACGACAAATCTTTACGGACTGTCCGTAAATTTACGGACTGTTGGCAATCCTGTCTTTATTGGTGCAGATTTACGACCATTAATTATTACAGTTCGCTCCCTTCCCAAAAGGAAGTCTTTGATCCAGTGGTAAGATTTAAATAGAAGGTGACACAAGTGATGAAAAAATGCAGATGTAAGTATATTTTACAAATAGGTACATATATTAATTATATACATTAATAATTGCCAATGCCAAACCGATTATTTTTTAATTTTTTAAAATTTTTTTTTTGGGGGGGAGGGGCTGGTGGTAGGTGGTCACATTTTTGTGAGATGTGTGACAAGCGGGTGGGGGTTGTGTAAGATCTGTGACTTCACAAAAAAAAAAACTACAACTTTAAATGAAATCATCATCTGTGGCGCTACAGCCCATGTAGGGCCCTGGCCTGCTCCACCACATCCTTCCAATCAGATCGATTGATGGCTTTCTTTCTCCATGCTCGAACCCCCAGCTGGTGTAGGTCCATTTCCACATCATCGATCCATCTCAGTCTTGGGCGACCAGTGCCTCCAAGTCTGCCTCCTGGTTTTTGCCTGTAAATGATTTTTGCTGCTCTATATTCTGGCATCCTTTCAACATGCCCTGCCCAGCGTAGTCTTCCTTTTTTGATACATGTGACTATGGGTGGGTCTTTGTATAAATGGTATAGTTCTTGATTTGTGCGAATTCTCCAGACATTATTTTCTATCAAGGGCCATATATCTTCCGGAGTATTTTTCTCTCCCAAGTATTGAGTAGGTTCTCAGCCATTTTGGTCAGGGTCCAAGTCTCACTAGCGTACGTTACTAACTTTAAATGAAAGCTCCACTTAAATATTTGATTCCTAAAAATTTATTTAATGACTTTTAAATGGCGTCACACGCCTTACGATATGAGGGTGCATCTTTTCACTAAATAAATACTTGAATAATACTTGTCAATAAAATAAAATTATTTGAGACATGCTGAATTTTAAATAAGAAATACGGCTTTTCTGTCTTTCTCTCTGTGGTGTCATTTTTGTCTAGGTTTTTTCTTTCGGATCTAGGTTTATTTAAACTCGTTGGCTAGGTTTTTCTAAAATTGTCGCTGGAAGCTCTATGTTACACACTTTTAATACTAGTCTCTTCTTCCAAAAGAGAGGGGTCTGCTTATGAACGAATGGGTTATAAAACGAGTAGTTACGGTAATCCGTTCCAAGCCATACAGAAACAACACTGACAATTGAAAATATAAGTATTCTGAAAAACTATTAAAAAATAAAATATAAAAAACACATCATGGCTCTTCAATTCTTAAAATTAAAAGTACGCATTATAAATCAAATAAGTAAGAATAAAACAATGAAATCAGAATAAAAGAAAATAAAAATAATTAGGGCTGCGAAAATTACCGATTTAATCGTTAAAAATTTAATCGATTAAAACTAATTTGATAGATTGAAATTCGATTAAAATTTAAACAAATTATTCCTAATATTTCTTTATCAATTTATCAAGAATTTTTATATAATTTTTGCTACATGCATAATTTTCCCTTTTCTTATCCTTTTTTTTATTTAGAAGTGCATACGTAAACAAAAGGGTTTTCTTCCTTATGTCTTGCATAGCAGATCGCATTAGCCATGTTACGTCACAAAATTGGGAGTCATGGAATTACCGATTTTGCGAAATAATGAATCGCGACTAAACGGGATTATATAAGCGTTATAAAATATAATTAATTAATCGAAATTAATTGATTTAATCGTTGCCCAATTAATTGATCAATATTTTAAATGAGAACCAACCCTGAATATAACATAAATACAAATTTGAGTGGGGTAATAATAATTATCGCGAAGTATTGAAAAGGGTGGCAGGGGAGGAGAACGGCAGAAAACATAACAGCATTACGTACGAAATACTGAACTTTATGAAAATAATAAGTACAAACTTTGCACTAATTAATGCTAATAAACACATTTAGTACAACTGTACACTAAACAAATTTAACGAAACGCTCTAACTTTTGTACGTTTTGTTTTGTGATTTCTTTATTTCTGTTTCACCTTTCATTTCCTTTTTCTCACCTTCACCAACATCTTCTTGTCTTTTTTTATTTTACAAAATATTTTTTAAATCTTCGCTTAGCATTGATGATCCAAGGAAGCTTGTTTTTTCAAATTGAATTTTACAATGTTTCTGAAATGAGTCAGGCAAATGTCATTGAACTGCGCAAGAACTGTTGGTGGCGCGTTCATTGCAATTAATGCAATCACGGAATGCCCAATTTTGTCAGCTGTACGTTTTTCGTATCTTGGAACAAAAAAATATTCGAGTAGCTTTTCGTATCTTCATTTTTTTCGTATCTTAAAGCATTCGTTTCTAGATGTACAACTGTATTATGATAAATTTTAAGTTAAGTATATGGTATAAACTTGCATAGCCTAGTCTGTCTAAGTTAGAAAGGATATCCAGAGGCGTCACTAGAGTTGGTGTCACCCAGTGCGGTATGTCATGGTGTCATCCCTTCTCGACTTACTCCGAGTCTGCCTCTGCCAAAATAACGGGAATATACATAATTTTACATAGTGGTGTCAGCTCTTGTGATGGTATCACCCGGTGCAATCCGCACCGCCTAGTGACGGAGATCTAGTATATATATAGTTTAGATCAGTGCTTCTCAAAGTAGTGGTCGGCGGCCGGTGGCGGTCCTTGGGCCAACCGCCACCGGTCCGCAGTGTTATCAAGAAATGAAAGAAAAATGTAATTGTAATCATCCATTCACAACCATTAATAACCATAGAATATTTCAATTTTTGGAAATAAGCACATATACTGAAACAAATACAATAAAATAAATTACATGTTACTACGTCAGTACAGGGAGAATAGCGCACCTGTCTCTGGTGCAATGGAAACATTCCTGCCGGTCCGTAATACTAAAAAGTTTGAGAAGCACTGGTCTAGAGGCTATTAATTTTTTTATAGTGAATAAGTAATTACTCTTAATTAGTCGCCCTATAATTATATTATCATAGTCATAGAAAGTATACACCTTTTTAGAATATGCCCACTAAATATAATTTATACTATATGAATATGCCATGATTATTCTAAGTATGAAAAAGCTGAAAGCTCCAGACCAATTTATCATATCTCTTTCCGATTATGCTACTTTCTGTGACAATCATTTCTAGATCTATTTCTATTTAACTGTAACCAGTAGTAAATGAGACTAAACGGTATCAGACTCAAAGTAAATATTTTTTTCCCCGTTGACTAAAGTTTTTATCAATGTTCTCATTGACTTTGTCTTTGTCTCAAATGGAAGTGGGCCAAAACTAATAAAGTTTAGGGGCCGTCCATAAAGTTCGTCACGCTTCAGAAAAGGGGGGTGTAGGAAAGTGTGACAGTTTGTGACAGGGGGAGGGGGTTTCCGGCCACGTGTGACGTCACGGTGTTTTACATTAAATTTTAATTATTTTGTTTAAAAATATATTTGTTTGTTCAAAATTGTGACGTACTTTAGGGGGGGGGGTCCGAGATTTGTGACAGGGGGGGAGTTAAATGGTCAAAAATAGCGTGAAGTAGGCTATCTTATAGTAATATAATTTCATAATTTTCAAATATTATAGTCAATTAAGTTTAAAGTATTGACAAAAACAATGTAAACAATATGGACATACTTAAAATATTCTTCTGGCATCACTTATTCTCATTTCGCACTCAACACACTGATAATGTTTAAAATATGTATATGATTATGCATTTTATTAGTATGCGATTAAGTATATTAAATTCATTAAAACTTAAACAGAAGTTCAACATTAACTTCACGATTGTGAGAATTTCTAATAAAGTATAAGTAACAGTAATGCTCTTTCTATCTCTCCCTCTCTTTCTCTCTCCCAGTAATCAGTAATGTATATAAAATAAAATAAAATAAATGTTGCTCTGGTCCGAGAAGAAATATATTTTAAAAAAAAATCGTTAGTAAGGTAGCCTCATAGTCTACTTTGTTAACTTTGAAGGCCTACGCATGCTATCGGTTACTCATCCTAGTTCTAGATTCTATATCAGTGATAGGATGGTGAACTTACGGCACGCGTGCCACAGTCGGCATGCAGAGCCTCATCAGTCTGCACGCGACTAAAGTATCACTTCCTTAATCAAACCAGTTAATCCAAACCCCAATTTTCGGGTTTCATGATTCATGTGAATGTTGGCACTTTGCTATATTAATTAAGTGATTTTTTTTAAAAATTGAATTTTGGGCACGCGACCCCAAAATCAAAAAGGTTTACCATCACTGATATGACTGATCACTGTTCTATATAATAGTAATACATAATTCATAATAAATGTATATACAGCAAACTGAGCAATATTGTACTAGTACAACCGTAAGTGTTCGGTAATGAATACAAATTATAATAATGTGCTAGTTAGTAATTATTTAAATTCGTGTAAATTAGATAAATAAATAACTTTAAAATTCGTTACTTTTGGTCTTAAAATAATTTAACTGTTGAAGTTAAGTACTTAAACTTTTTATATATCTTATGTATAATATATAGGTAAAAGTCGTACATACATGATACATAAGTCTTTATTATTAGTATTTAGATTTAGACTTCATAATCAAAATGATAATGGACATCATAAAAATAAAATTATTATTCGTAGTCGAAAGTAAGAGGTCGCAAATAATTTAATTAAAAAAGTAAATCAATATAGTTTATATCTTGTATATTAGAAATTGTCTTGAGCTATCATCTGCATATAGGTAGGTTTCTACTATGAGGTTTTAATTTAATTTCATTTCAGAAATAGTCCACCTTGGCTCCAAGTTAAGCGTCAATATCTGTAGATACGCCCATATGGGTAACAGAGCCAATCACAAGGATTCAGAATATCGGTCAGAGAATCTGATTGGCTAAGTTACCGAACAGCCCTGTTTAACGAAATCTATAAACAAAGTGACTGGTGAGACCCGTGTGGTGTGGCAAAATATTTTCAACTAGATAACATTTAGGGTTTAAAGTCTTGTAAGTTTAATAAATGTGAAACCGGTGTGAATGTTTTGTTACCATGAAAGTAATATTCTATTTCCAAAAGTTTGTGAATCTCTGAACCTCATATTGTGTGTTTGGATGATGAAATAACTATAAGTAAGCATACGATGGATTTAGATTGGAAGTGTTGGACCTCGCTTAGAAGTCAAATGTAAAAATTGACATTGGATCATTAAGTTTCATACACATCTTTATCAATGTGAATTTTATGGAATTAAATTGATAGCTTTTGTGGGTATATATATTTGTTTTAAAGGTTTTAATATTTAAATACAAAAAAGAATAGCTAACTCTAAGGTAAATAAATAAAAAGTCGGTCGAGTTGAACTGACCTACTAAACTTCTTTACTGTGACCGAATTTTTAATTCTTAACATATTTATTTAATTTTACTACATTACGTTTAAAATGTGATTGGGTCATATTAATTTTAAAATTCATTTTTTAAATATAATATGAATCAAAGGCAACAAAGTTTTTAGACACTTTTGGGTATGAAATAGTCCGATATGGCGCTTTAATATGACCGCTTTTCCTTAACTTTTTGTATTGTCAAGGCCGCACAATTTTCCGGGTCAAGTATAGTCACATGACTTGAAATTCGGGAGAATACATTTTTCAAAACTACTTAAAATTAAAACATGAGCTTTCCTTAAAAAAAAACGCTAACTATTTTTAAATATGTTTAAATCTTTAAAAAAATTGAATTGAATGTATTTAAATATAATATTGACGAAGTATTGATCAATTGTAAAAAAAATTTTATCGTGCCCTCCCTATTCTATCTTTGTTAGGGAAAAAAGAGAAATAAAACATTTTATTATATTTAACTTTGACGCCTATAACTATATGCCTATAGTATAGCCTATAGCCTATACGCCTACTCCTATACTAGACTATATGGCCGGAATTGTTGCATTAAAGAAAGTAAACAGCTTAGCTTACGAAAAGCTTACTGAATTCTGGCATCTCACTGATATTTAATGGGAGTGGGAGTTTATAGCTAAGGCTATGGTAAACTATCATTATCAGACATTAGAGACATTAACTCTAACTAAAATACTTTCTAAATCTATGATGCAATATTCTTCTGCAAATTAATTAAATACCTACTTTTAACCTACATTCATTCATTCGTTTAATAATTTGTAATAACCAATAAATTATTATAAAATAACCGAACAGTCAGTTGTAGTAGCCTACAATTGGTAATTAAATTATTTTTGGTTCAAATTTATATGTTATCAGTGGTCAGTATCAGTAGGAAATTATTAATTATTGATTAATTAATTAATTATCTTTAATCAAAGAGGATTACAATCATCACTCTCAAGTCTAAAGCAAAATTAAAAGCATAATTATCTTATCTTATATGTTACAGACGCTCCTTCTGTACAGAAGATTATTGCGTCCTACGTATTTCTATGGTTTGTGTTTAGTCCTGTATTCTTACTAGAGTTTTAAAAGATGATAAAGTGGTGGCTTTCCTGGTTTCTTCAGGCAACCCATTCCACGCCCGAATACCGGACGGAAAGAAAGAAAACTTGTATGTGTTTGTTCTTGCATATGGAATAAGAAAAGTGTTTTTATCTTTATGTCTATTTGAGGGTTGTATTAGGTTATCTTTGTGTTGTATTTCTAAATTAGAATTAATTGCCTTATGTATAATTACTAATTTACTCTTGGTTCTTCTATCCTCTAGTGTTTCAAGGTTTAATGATTTAACTAATGGTGTTACTCTTGTCAGTTTTGAATATTCTCCAGTAATGAATCTGGCAGCTCTTTTTTGTATTTGTTCTAACTTATCAATATTTTCTTTGGTGGATGGGTCCCATACTGAAGATGCATATTCTAGTATAGGTCTCACCAGGGTGAGATAGCATTTTAGTTTTATATCTTTGTTACATTTGTAAAAGTTTCTTTTTATAAAGCCTAAGGTTTTGTTTGATTTTTTAATAACTTCATTGACATGGGGATTCCAAGATAGTTTCTCATTTATTATGACTCCTAAGTATTTCGCATCTTTATTTATTGCTTGATTTAATTTAGTAAAAGAAGCACTCTACTGTCTATACATTAAAGTAAAGGTATTTTATTTAAGACAAAGAATATAATATGGGCATGGTCATGGTCTAATGTGGCTGTGGGTTCAAGGCATTAAAAGTGAAATGAAATAAAAGGCAGGGGGAATTAGTCAAGGTAGGTTTTTATTATTTATAATAAATTTAAAAAAATTTGTGTCCAGCTGAAGGCCATCACATTTATTTTTCTTTTCAAATTTATCTTTATTAGGAATACCAGGACGCAAGACTGATGTTTAAACACTTCCTTAGTCTGCTTAGCGGAGACTGAGGATTTTTTTGGAGAGATCGTTCACTGAAAATTAGTATGGATGACAAGGAAAGTCAATTTTTTGAAGTAAAATCTGAGAAAAAATCTGTTGTTAAGAGTAACAGTAAAGAGGCAGGAGAAACAGAATCTAAAATGGTCAATGACCTTAAGGAAGGCTCAGAAATTTCAGAACATATGGGTCCATATTCTAAAAGTGATGCCTGTATGATGCCTGGACTCCCACCAATAGACATAAATGAATTGGCACAAGTTTTACGAGGCCCAAATATGCCTGCACAAAAAATTATGAAAGAAGTTGCTGATCAGATAATTAGGAAGAGTGAAGAAAGTGAAAGTGAGGATGGTTCTTTTGGCACTGGTCGAGGGATAGTTGGAATGAAGGGAATTTTGGATTGCATTTTGGAAGTTTCCCTTATGCAGCAGGATTCAGATAACTCTGATGAAGAGGAGGATGAAGAAAATGAGAATATTCCACGTGAAATACCATGCAGATTTTGTAATAAAATATTTGGGAGTAGCATGTCATGGAAAACTCATGTTTTAGTTGTGCATCCACAACAAGACCCTTCAGTTCTAAACAAAAAATGGATTACAAACAACGAAGAGGAAAAAAAAGAAAAAAGCCATACTGCTCACAAAAGAGGCTCTAGAAGCTCTTCTAAATCTGACTGCGATTCAAAGTCTCGTCATCCTTCTAAGACAGAAGGTAAGCCAGAAGGAGAAGAGAATTCTCCTATTGGGAAGAGACGTTCGTCTCTCTCAAAGATTCAACTGAAGGCATCAAAAGCATCTGATGCAACACAAAAAGACTTATCAACAAAAAAATTAGATTCACCAGCATGTGAAGAAGACATGCCAAGGAAAACTTCAGCTTTGGAAGAAGCAGACTATCCTAATGTTGCATGCAGAAGTCACAGCCAAAAAGAAGTGGCTGAATTAAGTCAAACAAAAAGTCCAAAGACTGAAACAAGGACAGAAGCAGAATCTGTTTCATCTTCGTCGTCCACCTCGTCAGAAATGCACGTGAAATGTGATTCTTCTCGAGGCTTAAGACCAAAAGATTCCAGTTCAAAGCGTAAACTATCTGGCTCAGATTGCAGTAGTGAGGTCACACACAAAAAGTCAAAAGCAAACAAAACTTCTAACAAGAAGTCCTCCAAGCACTGAAATAATTTTTTAAAAAAAATTTATAATGACTAAAAAAATAAATTCCTTATTTTAGAAATTATATAGATTTTAACTAGATCAATCAGTCAAATTAGATTGATATTGAATATCACTTATTAGGAAACTGGTACTCACTTGTCTTTTTCATTTTTCTAAGCCTTACTTTAGATATAAATGCATTAGCTTTGATGCCATTAAAAAAAAATTAAATGGATTCTTTGCTTAGTTAGTTTACTTTTTAAGGCCAAAGATCAACTTCTGTAGTATTGCTATTACTACATGACACATTTCTTAAGCTAAATATAAAATATTAACTAGTACATTCAAGACATAAAATATGTGGGATTTTTGTTTTACTACTCACTGATGTTCTGTGTGAAATGTATTTAAGGCAAGAATGATTTTTAATTTTTTTTCTGAATAAGATATGTTATATTTCAAATATTCACATTTCATGTATTATAATTATGAATTAAATGTGAATGAATTTTTAATGTTTATTTAAGCTGCCTTTTAATTAGAAAAAAATTCAGTAAAGAGTATTGCTTAATATAATTAAAAATAATTTTTAATCAGCTCTAATAAGTTCAAATTCAAAGCACATAAATGTTTTAAAGATAGCCATGGTAAGTTTATTTTAAAGAAAAATTCTTCATAAAAGGAAATGATGATTAACCAAAGAAAAATTGTTAAAAGATGTTTTTGGATTCATTGTTGTAAATTAATAAATAATGTCAATATTGGCTAGTAAAAATTATCAGGAAGTTATAAAAAATGTTGGTAATAATGTTTGATATATTTATTGTTAATTTTTTGAAATCCCTAATCTGTAAAAGACATATCAGAAGAAATGATACTCATCAAATGTACACATAAAAATCTTTCTGAAAGTGGATTTAATCTTCATTTTCCAAAAGGAATGTGTCTGTCAATTGTGTTTATTTTTAGAATGCTTGTAATATTATCTCCCTTTAATTCTTTGCTTGAGAATGCATCACCAGTAAAGTAAAAGTTCTTAAGAAGTCTAAATTTAAATAATTTCAATTCTAATGAAAATAATTTAACATATTTTTTTTAGTGGCACACAATTTTTTATGTAGAGCTATTAATCTATAGGAATAAATTAAATTAGGATTTACAAAAAGTCCTTTTTTTCCTCTTGTGAATTTATTAGATATACAAAGATTTAATGCATTTAGCAGTAGAGTTTAATTTGTTTTGACCTAAAGGGTTAAAAAATTAACAACTATAAATTCTTTGAATAGGCAAGGGGAAAAAATTGTTGGTAATAATGTCTAATTCATTAAAAAATCATTTCATTGAAATCTTTGCTTCACTATGAAAAATATACCAACCTTTGCATAATTTATGTGATTATCACTGGAATTTCAGCAAAGCTGTTTGCATTTATGGAAAGATATTTACACCCTTTTTATGCAAATATTGCTTAAATTAAATGCTTAGAGTTTAATATGCTATAATCATCAACAGGGCAAACATGCCATTTGGTATTTACTAGGACTGATACTGATCTTTAAAAAATGTTTGTTCGATTAATAAGGAAACATTTTGTTCGATTATTATATTATTATAACTCACAAATAGATCCAGTTGAGTCAGGATTCATAATTTCTTGAAATTGGTTAAGTTGCGGTAATTCCATGGCTCCCAAATTTTGTGATGTAACACAGCAAATTAGTTTTGCTATGCAAAAAATAAGAAGAAAAACCATTTTTTTTGCATGTCTAAATAAATAATAATAATACGAGGGAAAAGTATGTAAGAAACAAAAAATGTAAACTGTTAATAAATTGGAAAAAATAGAAATATTTTCTTACATTTTAATTGAAATTTAATCGATTATATATTTTTAAGGATTAATTGATAGTTAATTTCCGCAGCGCTAGCATATACTAATTATTGTTTTCTTTCATCTTATTCTAGAGACTTCTAGGGCATGCATTTAAGGGTTGCTGTCAATCGTCTCTTGAGACAATTTATTATGCATGGGGTGTTTTCAATTTTTAAAAAATGACATAGCATGCTGAATAGTTAACCTATCATTTCTCTATGCCTTAATTAAGATGGAACTAATTATCTTCCATAAATCTGATTCTCTTCCCGCTGTATGGTACAGGGTTTGATTGATAATGATGTGAGTGCAACTTATTTACATATTCACTACATCAAAAATAAACTGCAACACTAATGAAGGTAGCTTTAATAGCTGATAGAAATTAAATGTGTTAAAGTGAAAAGAGTAAAAAGTGAAATAGCATAAGGCATAAATTATAAAGAATCTTTGGTAAAATTAATCTCAGAAATACCAGCGCGCAGTAGATAATTGAAATCAAGATCAGTTATAATTAATTAATTATTACATGTAAGTGTTTTTTTCTTTTTTTAGAATTTAGTCAAAATGGATACTTTATCCAAAACCAATGTTCCCTCTAAGGTTTGTTGGTCAGCGCAAAAAATAAAAAACTCATGTGCTAAGTTGCACAGCGTCCACTTTGTCCGAAATTCGACAGCCTACAAACACAGATATATCAAAATTTGCTGTGCTGTAATTCTAAACTGCTGTATGGTGTCAGTCAAATATCTGCACAGCTAAAAGGCAACATTGACTTTAAATATTCCATTTGTTGATTTTTTATTAATAAAAGGTATTAGCGCTCATCCCAATAAAATATTGCTACAGTTAAACGTGATGTATTTACAATAAAAGGTATTAGCGCTCATCCCAATAAAATATTGCTACAGTTAAACGTGATGTATTTACAATAAAAGGTATGAGCGCTCATCCCAATAAAATATTGCTACAGTTAAACGTGATGTATTTACAATAAAAGGTATGAGCGCTCATCCCAATAAAATATTGCTACAGTTGAACATGATGTGTTTACATTACAGAAAATAAAACAACATAGAATTTAAATGGACAAAACACCACAAACATTCAAAAGAATTCACAATAGAGATGACATGAAACACTTTTGCTTCAATTAGAATGACATTGATATAGCAACATCTACATTTTTTAGCCCTAAAACAGTGGAGAATTGGTTTAGTACCAGCTAGACAAATGCATTTGTTGGTGAGAAATATAAAATTAAAAATCAAGTATTCACATGGATAATAATTTGTGTAAATATTAACTCTATTTATTAATGGGAATAATTTAAGTAAGTTGTGTTTTTAAAAATCTTTTATATTTTGAAACAGCTATAAATATCATTCCCATTTCAAGTTGGTGTTTGTTAAAATAAAAATGTTTTAATTGCATTTACAGAAATTTTTTGTGTGTATACCAAATGCTTCTGATCAAGTGTAATTTCCATTACTGTTTCTTTCTGTATCAATGAAATTATTAAAGAAGTTATATGTATCTTCTGGTAGTAGTGAACTGAATCAAATAGATGTGCAAAAATCCTCCCACCCCACCTTTTCCTTTCCCTATGCACCATATTCTAAAAACATAAAGATGCAGAATATTGATTTATAATATAAAATATTTTTAATGCACGAACTTAAATTTTTTTTTTGGTGTAATTTGAAGTGGCTTTTTTTATAGGCAGGCCCAAGCCCTCCCTACATGGACTGTAGGCCCACAGGGATGGATGGATGGATTTTTTTATATTTCTGGAAGGGCCACTGCTATACTTATGTTATTTGTGGAGTAGATCTTGAAATGCATTTAATGCGTATTTATTACAATCAATCATTTTATTTTTAAAATTTAGTTGTTTCTTTTAAAAAATGCCATGTCTGCAGTTTTGTGATAAACTGTTGAAATTCAGTCCTTCTTGTGCTCACTATGTTTGAATTACTCACCCTTGTTTCACACATCTGTTTATGTGCTTTGCCCTCAAGAAGTTCGTGGTTCATTTAAGTCCATTGGTTCATTTAAGTCGATTGGTACATTTAATTCGATCGGTACAAACTGATTTATTACTATTATTCTTGTTCTACAATTTTCTTTTTAAAGTTCACCTTGACTTTATTACACTTGTCTTTGATTGAACGCTAACTGGCATGCTCAAAATTATTTTTAGCAAAACCTCATTGTTCATGTTTTCACTCTCACGATGCGGTATGTGATACAGTGTAATTTAACTCATCTAATTTATTAGAGAAAAATCTTGTGATATAGCATTAGACCCACTTGAAAGATTGTTAATTTCAACTTAAAACCGGCTCGAAAATGTTGTTTCTGTTTTTTGAAAGATGAAATTTTAAATGCCATGTTTGAAAATTCTATTACACCAGCATGAAGGAACATTTGAAAAATATTTTTAACAACTTACCTTTGTTTGTAATTATAACTCATAACAGGTCAGACAATGTGATTTCTATTTTACTTACTATTTTTAGAAAAATGTAATTTGAAACATCCTGCTTGAAAATCTGATTTCACGATTATGAAGGAAGCAATTTAAAACAAATATAGGACATATATAAGTATGTCTTGATCTATGGGTAAACAGGTCGTAGGAATCTATAAAAAAAATTAATGCCTTTGGTCCTTGTTTATCACATTTTAACATGGTCATCATGTACTAAAAACAACATAGCAAAACTTATATTTTTAAAAACAAATTGAATGCATTTTAAATTTTGGCCTTTTTTTTTTTTGGATGGTCCTGTTTACTTGTTAATCAAATGTAAAACAAAGCTTTTAATTCAAGCATAAAACAATGACTGAAGAATTACAAATAATACATTTTCTCTAACACTTGCCCACTTCTTTTATATAATGTAAGTGTTTCATGAAGTCAGATTATTACAAGTAAATATTTCATCCCATTTCATAATAATTCAATAGGAAAGAAGTAATATTTATGTTGTTATATTGGTAACTTGTTATGTATGTGATGTTGATCATTTTTTGCTTTTATTTTTTGGGTATATTGTATTTAATACTGTATTGGGTCAATAAAAAATTTTTTTTTATTCAGGGCGACATAAAAAATTTCCATTTTCTTATTAATTTATGCAAAGTTTAATTATTTTTGCCACCCACTTAAATGGAGCAGAAAATTAAATATTATTAAATTGATATTTCGTTTTTTTTAAAAAAATGCATAGCTTCCATAAGAAAAATAAATTGGTTCAGAATTTTCTTAAGAAGACCAAAAAAATATATGAAATATGATAAGGTACATCATTGAATGTTGAACAAGACCTGTGGCACCAATCCTTCAAGTTCCTTATCCTAATGTTTATGTATATATTCCCTTATGATACCGGTAAATATGAAACTTATATGTGGAATGCCACAATGCTTTTTATATGTATAAATATGATAATTTATAATGATTTGAGACCAACTTTGTTGTGTGTGTTTTATTTTCATTTTACCTTAAATAGTCAGGTCATGTTTCTTGTCCATTACATCCCTTTGATTAAAAATATCAAAATCAAATCTCATGCAGAAAGCACGATGATGTTATACTAAATGGATTTCTTTATTTGTGCTGAAATGTTGGCTTAAGATTATAACTTGTTGGGGTGGGGGAGGCTATTTCTTCAACTTTATGATTGGAAAAATCATTTTAAATTGATTAAATCGTTTTTTTGCCCAGTCTTATGCTCCAAATCATATAATTTTGAATTATTTGTGTGTGTGTGAGTCACTCTGTATTTGCTCTAAAAAGTATATCCGCTAGTGCATACAATAATTTCTTCCATCTCTATTATTAGCACACGCCAAATGTCAACTTACGAGCTTATTGTCTTATCTATTAATTTCTGAATGATTTCTGTTATGGACGGAAATGCAGATTTTGGCATTTAATGTTGCCAGCGCGATCAGCATGAGAGAGCTTGATTGTGTTTGTTTAAATGATTATTAAACCATCGGATCGATTGTGTCCCTTTGTGACACATTTTCGTCCAAAATATGACAATTAATTGAAATGACTGGAAAAAAAAACTTGTCCAAATTTAAATTATATTAAATTATATTGTACTGTCCTAGTCATGTGCAAGGGAGATAATTTCACCTTGCCAGTTTGTAACCATGAATTTTCCATAATAATATGCTTTTAAACATCTTGTTCCATATGGTTTGTCATTAGAAATATAATAATTGTAGGTTTAGTTGTATTTCATTTAATTATTTAATTATGTTTCTGTGCGTGGTTATTATGTATTATTTGATGGCGAAGTAAAATTAAAGTTGTTTTTTAAAATACCATCTCCACCTCCCCCTTTCAATTAAAATGTGATGTGTGAATGAAAACGGCTGCTTTGAGCAGGTCTTATGTAAATTAGACTTAAAAAGAAAAAAATCATTGAGTTATATTAGACTTAAAAAGGAAATAATCACTGAGTAATGAAAAAATCCTACAGATACTTTTATCAGTTAAAGTATTGATTACATTTTTAAAAATTAAAATGCTGTTTGGTCTTTTAATCTGAATTAAGAAACGATGTCACCACTTATTATTAGGGCTGTTAACGATTAATTTAAATTTAATGATCAATTAATCGCCACTTTCGATTAAAGCCAAAAAATTAAAATGTATGATGTCATAAGTAACATTTATTCAAAGTTCTTCTTGAAAATCTAAATAACACTGGAATGCCTCCTTTAAATGTCATCTTTTAACCAACTACGCAAGAAGACAATTGTGTTGACACTTATTAGGTTGGGGTCTAATAGACAAAGTAATCAGCCTAGCTGATCAAATTTAACTGAGGTAACTGGTATGCACAAAACGGTCTTGGCAAGGAATGACATTATCTGATATCGGTGTTCATTAAGGTTCCAGCATTGTAGAGGGTTAATGGATTCAGGAACATTATATCCATTTTGTAATGATGTGTAATTCGTCGTCATTTTTTGTCTATGAGCCAGACTCCATTACTGCAATTAGCTTTATACGCTTTTCATTTGGTTTGATAAGTAGACGAAGTGTTAGAACCACGGTAGTATTGGTAGGCAAACTTTATCAAAATGTTGAACATTCTCGTCAGTAAATAGTTTAAACCAAAATTTTAGTGTAATCGCCAAGACATTTATTATTTATCGACCACTATTTTTTTAAATTTATTTTTGTTTATTTTTGACTTCCAATAATTTGTAAGTGATGGTCCATCAATCGTTAAAAAATTAATTAATCGTTGAAACTTTTTAACGATTAATCGAGAAACTAATCATTATTATTTTTCACAGGCCTACTTATTATGATTATTATATTGGATTCATGGGCGTATACTGGGGGCAAGGGGGCATTTGCCCCCACCCCTACATTTGAGAAAAATGTCATAACTTTGTTACAATAAAACTGAACTAAATTCCCTCCAAGTTAATTACATTGAAGACAGTTTATACATATCAAACATAAAAAAGTATTATATCTGCAATTATAACTGATTACAATACTGATTGTTGTAAATAAAATTTCTGTCACATTTTAGCAAAAATAAGTCAGCATTTAAATTTGTGTGTCCATGTAGTTACAAATAGCAAACGAACATGTTGATTTAGTATTTTTTTCGCTGATTACTATCTCGGAAAAAACTTTTATTGATTTAATTGTTCCTATTGTGTTTCGTATAGCATTCAAAAAATTTAAATCGTTCACGACAAGATTAAGTTTATGTGAACTGCAATGTACAAATGCTGCTTTTAGGTATTTTTTCTAGTTATTGCTTGGATTCCTCCTTCTTTACCTGCCATTTTAGAACAACCGCAGTATCCTTAACCAACAAGCTTTGTCATATCTAATCCCGATTCTAATTAATTTTAATGATGGAATATATCCCAGAGTTCTTCCTTGACCATCATTTTCCCAATTTGTTATATGACAAATCTAACACCAAGTTACATTTACTTAATGTCTGAAATGTCATTTGTCTCGTCGGCAAGTATAGAAAATGCAACTGAATTATTTCCTTCACGAACATTGTCTTCACGCTAGAGAGACCCACAAATTTCGATTAAAGTGATTTGCATGGTTGGCACTACAAGCAATAATTGGCAAATGATTACCAAGAACTTCATCTCCAGCTTGAACGAAGCTCTAACAGGTCATACAAATTAAACAGAATTTAATTCTTTTCCACGAAGTGCTAAATCATGGATGCCGCAAAAAAGTATTGTAGAAATGATGAGATCCAGATTTTTGCGATTTTCTTGAATTTATCTTCTAAATGATCAGTCCAACTGCAAAGAGCCTTTTTCAACGGACATACCATACACAAATAAAATAATAATAATAATTAAATAATAAAAACTTAGCTGCGGTGAAATCCAAAGAGTCAATGAAAGTAAAGCTGAAAGAGAGTCTGATTAATTTCTAGACTTTTTGCGGCACTTATGTTATACTTAACTCAAATTTAATTAAAAATTAAACCTATATGGCATTGAAAGTTAGGGTCCGTCCATAATTGACGTCACGTGATTTTGGTCGAATTTTAACCCACCCCTCCACCTTGTCACACTTCGTTACAAAAACTTAGACCCCCCCAACAATATGACGTCAAAATGCTGTGACACCCCACCTTAAGGTGGTATTGTCTATTTGAAAATGAGCATGTTTCAAAGCACTTTATTGTCATTTTAGTATGTACTTAGTGTCAGTGGCGGCGTTAGGTAAGCGCGGGGCCTAGTGCCAGCAATGACCCCGCGGGGCCAGAGTACTAAGTAAAATTTATTGGCAGACTTATTGCAAAATAATGCGTTTTGCTAATTGAAAGTGAACTGTGGATGTCGACATGCAGGATGTAGAGTCCACAGCAGCAACCGCAGGACAATCAAAATCTTGTTTATCTGCTTGTTTTGGAAAGTAATTATCCAGTGCTCCCTTTTGACTTCTGTCGAATTCTTCTCTTAGCTTGCGTTTTTTTTTTTAGCTTTTTCTGCGCCTGTGTCATATTTGCGAAATCTGTCGCGATCTCTTCCACTCATGTTGATATCGTACAGAGAATCACTTTGATGACGCTAATTAATATTTCCGATCGCACCACTACCGAGACACTGCCATTCCGATGACACAGTTTTCTAAAAATAACTATCTTAGTAAATCTATTGTGAATTACGTGTACACAAATAAAGGGGATTGGCTGAAGGCTACACTCCATGATCGTAACACGCGGTAATCCGCGCAAAAGGTAATAAAATAAATAGTAAGCGTTTTTTGACGTGACGTCACAATTCTTAAACTCCCCCAACCCCCTCGTCACACATCGTCACATAGTTGGGGACCCCCCTCCCCATAGGTGCGTGACGTCATTTTTGGACGGTCCCTTAAATTAAAAAAACATGATTTTTCGCCCCTTCTCTGGAAAAATTCCTAGCGACACCCATGATTGGTTGCCCAAGTATACAAATAAAATTATTATAATTATAAGAAATAAATTATAAATAACAGAAACACCTACATAGAAGATTATTTATTAAGAATAATTAAAGTAAAATATAAATGTACTTTTTTTACTTTAAAAAAATCTATTTCATGACATACGTTTTTAAGTACCAAAAGTATCTCTATTTTATTCATTTTTAAAACTTAAAAAAAAAAGATCCCTCATAGTAATTTACATTAAATTGAATTTCAAAATGAATTTATTTAATTAAATCTCTAACCGTTAATTAAAAACTCATTACTATTTTTGAACAGGTCACTAGTGTTGGTGTCACCCGGGGCGGTAGCTCGTGATGTCATCCCCTAACGACTTACCCCATAGAACTCTTCCGAGTTTTCCAGTGCCAAATAATGGAAACGTACAGAATTTTACATTTGGTGCCACCCCTAAAATTGTGTCACCCAGGGCGGCCCGCCCCCCCTAGTGACGCCACTGGTTAAGTCTTAAAATGCTAAATAAGTTTTTGCGTCAGGTAATTTTCGTAAATTGTCTTATTTTCATGCGAAGCCGAAATATTTATTTCTCAGGTCAAGTTCTTGAACATTGCCACACATACCAGTCTTTCTAACATGTACATCCATTTTACAATTTCATTTGATTGGCTAATCATTTTATATTGGTTTATAATAATCTTTGCACCCATGCGCGCCCCTCCCCCCAACTCTATTCCACTATAATCTTTTTCTCACAAGTTTAATAGCTCAAAACATTTATTTCAACGTTTCTTAAAATTATATTTTTAATACAGATTCTCAATTCAATTGCAAATTAAAATAGCTTCCTTGCTATTTTTACCTTTTAAAAAAACTTAATAAGTCAGAGGTAGAAGGTGATGCGGCGCAATCCTTGAGGGGGTAGGCTAAATAGATTGCACAATCTGGCACAAATCATTATGAGCAATTGGGGCGCCGTTGTTTTTTTTTTTTTTTAATATATTTTTTTTAAAAGCTGAGCTTTTGTAGTTTGCGACAATTATTTTTAAACTACGTCATTTTACTGTATTCAAGAGTCATTTGTAAAAATATAGGGAAATTTTTTTATTTAAAAAAGAATTTTTTTAAAATACATTTTCCTCAAAATGCAAATAATACACATCACACTCACTGCAGAAATCAATACTAAGTATACTAATAAATGTGTGAGCACTAACTAGAGTTTGTTGCCAGCCTGCATGCCAGAACTTGGCTTCACTGCACCTTGTATTTGTATTGATCCACGTGACGTGGCGGAGTTCGTGTTTTATGCCCTTGCCATGGCATGTCAGCAGGTAAAAGTGTTTCTTGCTTACTTGAAATACAGTCGACGTGCCTGGCATCGAAGGTTAAACTGGGAGGGTTTTTTTTTTTTTGGTCTTCTTTTCCTTTTGTTCCTAGGGTTGAAGGCAGTGACTTATGACGGAGAGTGGGCCAAAATACAATGTTGGCGGGGAGTGGTGGATTCTGGGAAGAAGTCTTAAAACGAATGTTTTATGATGCCATCTATTAGAACGAACCGTGAAACATTTCTAAAAATTTCCCCGAAACATTTCTTACAATGAACCCGAAATATTACTTGTAATGTTCCCCAAACGTTTCTAACAGTGTTCCCCAAACATTTCTAACAATGTTCCCGAAATATTTATATCAATGTTCTCGAAACATTTCTAATAATGTTCCCGAAACATTTTAACAATGTTCCCGGAACATTTCTAACAGTCCTCCCGTAAATTTTTAGTTTTTGAACTTTTTAAAATTTTAACACTGCGCCAGAATTGATTGGGTTTGTATTTTAGTACAAGGCTATGAAAATATTGTAATAATAATTCGGCTGTTAACGATTAATTTAAATTTAATATTTCAATTTTGAAAAAAATTATCGATTAATTAATTGTTAATTTCGATTAAAGCCAAAAATTAAAATGTATGTTGTCATAAGTAAAACTTATTAAAAAATCTAAACAATACTGGAATGTCTCCTTTATATGTCATCCTTAAACCAACTACGCAAAAAGACAAGTGTGTTGACAGTATTTGGTTCAAGTGATGAGTAGGTCTTATTGACAATATTACCAGCCGAGCTGAACAATCATTGGCATGGAACTGAGGTAATTGGTATGCACAAAACGTTCGTGGCAAAGAATGACATTATCGGATATCGGTGTTCATTAAGTTTCCACCATTGCAGAGGGTTAAGGTATTCAGGAAGTTTCATCTTCATTTTGTTATGAAGTAATTCACCAGAAGTGCTGTCATCATTTTCTGTCTCTGAGTCAGACCCCATTACTGCCATTAGCTTTTTGCGCTTTTCATTTGGTTTGGCAAGTAGGCGAATTGATAGAACCATGGTAGGCAAACTTTATTAACAGTTTGAACAAACTCTCGGTCAATTGTTTAAAAACAAAAAGTTCGTGAAATCGTCATAAAATTTGCTATTATTATCGGCCACTATTTTATTATTATTATTATTATTTACGTTTTGACCTCCTATAATTTGTAAGTGATGATTCGATAAACGTTAACAAATAATTTAATCTTTAAAAAATTTTAAATCGAGAAATATAATAATTTATATTTTAATCAGCCCACAGAAGCGTCTTATGGCAATTATCAATGAAACTCAGCAACTTTTTTTTTTTTTTTTTTTTTAAATTTTTTTAAAATTGAAATTTCTATAGATTTGTCAGAGGCGTCACTAAGGTTGGTGTCAACCAGAGCGGTAGCTCTTGGCGTCATATCCTCACGACTTACCCCATAGACTCCTCCAAGTCTGTCAATGCCAAATAACAGAAACATACAGAATTTTACATTTTGGTGTCACCCCTTTTCATGGTTTCACCCGGTGTGGTCCGTACCCCCCTCCCCCCAAAACGCAACCCCTTAAGTACCGCCTTGGAGATTTGTCACAGCTGGTTAACGAACGTACCTTTTATCAAGTGTTTGTGGTTAGTTTTTACTGACTGGCAGCCATTGATTTGGCAAACAATTATCTACTCTCTCAACAAATAATTTTATTCCCTTTATTGATGATTTATGTTATCTTAGACACAACTATAATTTTACAGCATTCGACAAAACCCTCATCAATAACTCTCTATATCCCCTTCGCCGAAAGCCTGGTATAACTTCAACAAAACCCTGGTATAACTTCATCAAAACCCTGGTATAATTTAATAAATAACACTGTAAAAGTCTTCATCGACACCCTGGTATAACTAAATCAATACCGTGGTATAGCTTCATCAATACCGTGGTATAACTTCATCAATACCCTGGTATAATTTCATCAATACATGGTATAACTTCATCAATACCCTGGCATAACTTCATCAATACCCTGGTATAACTTCATCAGTACCCTGGTATAGCTTCATCAAAACCCTGGTATAACTTCATCAATACCTTGGTATAACTTCATCAATACTCTGGTATAACTTCATCAATAACCTGGTATAACTTCATCAATGCCCTGGAATAACTTCATCATTACCCTGGTATAACTTCATCAATACTCTGGTATAACTTCATCAATACCCTGGTATAACTTCATCAATACATGGTATAACTTCGTCAATACCCTGGTATAACTTCATCAATACCCTGATTTAGCTTCATCAATACCCTGGTATAACGTCATCAATACCCTGTTATAACTTCATCAATACCCTGGTATAACTTCATCAATACCCCGTTATAACTTCATCAATACCCTGGTATAACTTCATCAATATCTGGTATAACTTCATCAATAACCTGGTATAACTTCATCAATACCCTGGAATAACTTCATCATTACCCTGGTATAACTTCATCAATACTCTGGTATAACTTCATCAATACCCTGGTATAACTTCATCAATACATGGTATAACTTCGTCAATACCCTGGTATAACTTCATCAATACCCTGATTTAGCTTCATCAATACCCTGGTATAACTTCATCAATACCCCGTTATAACTTCATCAATACCCTGGTATAACTTCATCAATACCCCGGTATAACTTCATCAATACCCTGGTATAATTTCATCAATACCATGGTATAATTTCATCAATAACCCCGCTATCTGTGGTCCGATATTAAATCAATGCAGACACCAGGAAGCCGACTGTCGACTGATCTCTCGTTCATTAAAGCCTCAAAAATTTTCCCATAGGGATCTCATTTATGAGAAAAAATAATTCCTTTCTTTTTGGTAAGGAACGGAGTGAGATGGCCGGTGGCTGGGGGTGGGGGATCAGATGCGTAGCGAGGTGGGGGGCAGTTGGGTACTTATTTCCCGGGTGCCAAGGTGCAGGGGCGCCAAAATTAAGCTAAAATTGTTATAATATAATAAGTGAACAAGGGTAAGATTAATTTAGCGGAGGAAGGAGGGGGGGTGAGGAGGAGTCACCAATTTTAAAATTTGTCCCCCCGGTGCAAAATATCCTTAGGGGAGCAGTGGTAGGGAAGAGTGGTGGAAATTTGTTGGATAAGAGAGCTTGATAAGTGGGGGCGGGGGGTTGGTGGGTAGAAAAGAAGGAAAGAGTCTTTAAAAGGGTTGTTAAGTTTGAAACATAATTACGGTTGCTGAGAACCCTGAGACCACGCGTTTGACCCCTCTCCTCTTACTGCCCCCACCCCCAAACTCTTTCTCTTAAACATATAATTATGTATTTAAAAAAAAAAAGATTCTATAAATACTTAATTTATCTGGAGCCTACCATTCAATTATGAGGACCTTGCTTTGGAAAATCCAAAGCACACCGTTGTGAATGCTCTAAGAATGTTTATGCCAGGAGCGGTGTATTAGTATTCAACATTACAATGTGTTTACGTAGCAAGTGTACTTCTTTCGCTTCCCGAGAAACGGTGACTTCGCGGGGCAACGATTAATCTTTGAGGCAAGAAAACCACAAAATGCACTTTCGTTATTTAAAAAAAAATGATTTTGGACGTGGTCAATCTTAGAGAGTATGTTTACAAGTAAATAAACATCGCTGTTTCTTTATTGCTAGACAACGTTTACCATATTTTGTTAGAGTTAGACACTTTAGTCGTTTAAATTATCCACTGGCCGCTGAGTCAATTTAGTTCTCAACATTTTCACGTGCCGCGTTAGTTAAGGCTTGGGGAAACACCTATACGGCAGTGCTTCTCAAAATTTTTAGCATTGTGCACCGGCAGGAACTTTTTTCTTTCTCTAGGGACCGGTTCACTGTTTTACCAGTACTGACAGGCTGTGAAATGTAGTCAATATAATTTTATATTTTAATTGTATGTGCTTATTGCCGATAATTGATATATTCTATAGAGTGATAGCTAATGAAGGTTTAAAATTATATTTTTCATCCGAAATTTAAAAAAAAAAATTATATTAACTTCTGCGGACCGGCACTGGTCCGAAACCACCACTTTGAGAAGCACCGACCAACGGGATCGACATTAAAATGTATGAATAAACACGCAATTCTTACATGCACTAAGTCTCTTAAAACTCTCATTCTCTGGTATAAACTTCCCCCTAAACACCATGTCATCATTAGGACAAGTCTTCTATAAATTTCCACTTGACCAAGTCTCATAGTCATATAAATCAATCTCTAATCTCACCCATACACCATGACTCTCAATATAATGAAGTGATGAGAACTCAAACTATGACAGAAAATCCCGTGATTTGGGGAGCTCTATAAAATGGATATAACCAATTAATCCCCAGAAATAAGGACGGCTTTACGCATAGGCAAACTAGGCAGCCGCCTAGGGCCTTCTATTAGTCTCATCATATGTCATTAGTGAGGGCCTCGCACAAGAATCGTTCCATATTTATTATTATTTTTTTTCTATTACATTTATGGCCACCAAATTCGCTTCGCCTGCGGCAGTGATGGCGAACCTATGCCACGCGTGCCACAGACGACACGCAGAATTCTTCAGCCAGCATGCAACTGAAATATTACTTTTTTAATCAAACCACTTTGCTGGCACTTTGTGTTGGCAATTGGCTATATAACGGTGGGTTTAAATTGAAATTTGGGCGCGTGGCCCCAAAAAAGGTGCACCATCACAGGGCCTCCACTGCCCTTAGGCCGACATGCCGAAACCATCGCACGAGAACGTTTCGAGACAGAATTCGTCTTATCAGCCGTCCGCGCGCCAGTAAGCAAGTTGGAAACAAAGACAAACAAAAAACTAGATGACTTAATTAAGCGAACACCGCGTATTTTGGCACTACCCTTGATTACCGATGTAAATCTGAATAGACTTTGGAGTCGGGGGGGGGGAAGTGCAGGGAAAGGAGAAGCGACGCCAATCTTGTTTACATGGATCCACTGACGGGACATCTCCCCCCCCCCACCCACTCATGTACCTGTGACCCACCGGTTGACGAGCCGACGGCATATACCAGTGTTTCTCAATCTGTGTGTCGCAACACATTAGTGTGTCGTGAGAGATTTCCAGGAGTGTAGCGAGATTTAATAACAATATTTTAAGTTGCTAGTGTTCTGAGCTCTAAAGTTATTATAAAATATAAAATAGAGCAAAAGAAAATTTTTGTTAAATAAATCAACAACGAAATCAGTAATCCTTGTGTTTCGTGTGGGTCAGGACGTTAGATTCGGTTGGAAACTTTGTACGCCATTTTTAAAAAATTCTTTCTAGCGGTGTTGTTGGCTTGAAATTTTACATCCGTTGGCATTTGTACCGATGGTTGTCCTTTAATGCAAGGGAAAAAAACCAAACAAACAAAGGTTTTAAACTCCTGCGCTACTACAAAATCGTCTTAGTCCACTGCATGTTTCATAAAGAAAGTCTCGTTTCTAAATCAATGTATTCCGTCATGTCCCTGGTTGTTCAGATGGTGAGCTTCATCAAGTCACGACTCTTTGCACAACTTCGTGAAGCAATGGACTCCAAGTACAAGTGCCTACTTTATCATACAGAAGTTCGTAGGCTTTCAAGAGGAAAAGTTCTTGACGGACTTGGACATCTTGAAACTGAAGTCATTTCTGTTCTTGAAACTGAAGTCATTTCTGTTCTTGAAACTGAAGATCAAATCTTTGAATTCCGACATGACAAAGTCTGGAGGTTGAATGTTCAGTTTCTTTCCGGTTATATTCGATAAACCGAATTCACTAAATTTAAGTCTTCAAGGACCATCTGAGAACATCATTACATCTTCATCGAAGTTGAAGACATTTAATGAGATATTGTAATTGAAAGGAATATTCGAATTCTTTCCAACTGCTAACAAATTTCAAGAAAAAAAAATAGGGTTAATAAGTAATGAAATTTTGAACACTCTCAGTCAACATCAATCGTCTCTTCAACATTATTTTATTTTCCATAACTGGACATCGATGAATTAGCTCGGGTGATCATTTCGTTTGCAGTCAGTGAAGAAGCCATTTGACGCCCAAGAGGAGGAGCAGCTGATCGAAGTACAACATAAAAAATTCTACCAAACAACGTTCACCAACGCGACCTTAGAAGAATTCTGGTTTGCAATAGTGAAAGTCTTTCCTTTAGTCAGTTTGAAAGCAGATAAAACTCTGCTGTCATTTTCATATTCTCGGTTCTCTGAATTGGCTTATCGGGATTAACTGAAATCAAGTCAAAGAAACGAAAGAGACTCCCTACAGTTATTGATGATGAGTTGCGCGTTTGCATGTCAACTTTGGAGCCCCGATGGAATATGATGTGTTCCCCTAAGCTTACACATCCATCATACTGATATATCACAGTGATATACATCACAGTAATATGTAAAAAAAAAAAAGTTATCTTTTTAATGAATAAGTTAACTTTATTTTAATTCTCGAGTATTCTTAGTGTGTCGCTACCCCAAAAAAGTTTGAGAACCACTGGCATAAACATTTACGAATGCCTGTGATGTCAACACTCTGTTCTGTCGGTGTTGACTCGGGCTGGCGCGAAGCAACAATTTGTTACCGAATCATTCCGTGACATCCTTCTAATAGGTTTACGAAGTTACCGTGTTAATGATATTTTCTTAGCTGATTGTTTCAGCGCTTTTAGACATTGCTCTCGAGTAGGGATTCCATAAATTGATATTTTTTAAGAATATTTTTTTTAATGCTACAATTGAACCTCTCATAACGAGTATAATTCGTTCCAGAATCTTTCTCGTTAAGCAAAACACTAGCTAAACGAAACAATTTTACCATACAAATCAATGTAAAATACGATAATGCATTCCATGATTTCAAAAAAAAAAATTATTCTAAATTTACTTATGAATTATTTATGCATGTTAAGGATTGTAAAAACGTGGGATACAATTTAGACATTGAAACAAAAACGTAAATAAATTATGAATTTATGACAAATAATTAAATATTTTTTAATAATAGAAAAGTGTCTAAAGACATTTTTTTTTTTTTGGCCAAATCTTCAAAATTTGACAAAAATGTGCCGTAATTGATCGATTGTATGTGAGCGCCACGCTCACACCTCGTTCTCGCTTTTCAATAATTTTATGTTTCATTTACCTTATCCGTTACAGACAGGGGGTCACTAGGTTTGGTGTCACCCGTGGCGGTAGCTCATGGTGTCACCCCATCACGACTAAACTCATAGAACTTCTCCGAGTTTTCCTGTGCCAAACAACGGGAACATAAGAATTTTACATTTGACCCGCCCCCACCGCACCCCCTAGTGACGCCACTGGTTACAGACGTTCCTTCTATACAGAAGATTATTGCGTCCTACGCTTATCTATGGTTTGCTTTTAGTCTTGAATTCTTATTAGAGTTTTAAAGATTGATAAAGTGTTGGCTTTCCTGATTTCTTCAGGCAACCCATTCCACGCCTGAATTCTGGACGGGAAGAAAGAAAACGTGTATGTGTTTGTTCTTGCATACGGAATAGGAAAGTTATTTCTATCCTTATGTCTATCTGAGGGTTGTATTAAGCTATCTTTGTGTTGTATTTCTAAATTATAATTAATTGCTTTATGTACAATTACTATTTTACTCTTGGTTCTTCTATCCTCTAGTGTTTCAAGGTTTAATGATTTAACTAATGGTGTTACTCTTGTCAGTTTTGAATATTCTCCAGTAATAAATCTTGCAGCTCTTTTTTTCTAGTTTTGTTCTAGTTTATCATTTTCTTTGGTGGTTGGGTCTCATACAGAAGATGCATATTCTAGTATAGGTCTCACCAGGGTGAGGTAGCATTTTAGTTTTATACCTTTATTACATTTGTAAACGTTTCTTTTTATATAACCTAAGGTTTTGTTTGATTTTTTAATAACTTCATTGACATGGGAATTCCATGATAGTTCCTCATTTATTATGACATCTAAGTATTTCGCATCTTTAGTTTGGGTTAGTTCTTTTCCATGAATGAAATATGTTGAATTTATTAGTTTCTTTTTCTTTGTTACTCTTAGCAGTTGACACTTTTCTGGGTGGAAAGACTCCAGTTAGTTTCCCATTGTATTAATTCATCTAAGTCTTTTTGTAAATTTTTGCTACCTTGTTCTGACTTAATTGTTCTATAGATTATACAATCGTCATCAAATAGCCAAACTCTTGTTCATGTTGAGATGTTGTTGAGTAAATCATTTATATAAATTAAAAATAGTAAAGGACCTAGCACAGTTCCTTGTGGAGCTCCTGAGTTAACCTTTATTGGTGCAGATTTACATCAATTAATTATTACATTTTGCTCCCTACCCAAAATGAAGACTTGGATCCAGTGATGTAAGGGTCCTATGATTCCAAAGTAGTTAAGTTTTTAAAGTAAACTAAGGTTGTGAACTTTGTAAAATGCTTTCGAGAAGTCTAGTAATATTGTATCTATTTGATCATTATAGTCTAAGCCTTTTGATAGTTCATCTATTAGACCTATTAATTGTTTCACATGATCTGTTTTTTTCTAAAGCCGTGTTGATGTGGGTGTAGGGCATTATATTTGTCAAGGCGGTGAATTATTTTACCATATATTATGTGTTTTAGTAATATGCAGGTGATACTAGTAAGTGACGCAGGTTTGTAATTACCGGGGTCTGATTTATCACCTTTCTTAGAGTAAGTTTCCATACATTAAAGTTGTCATGTGAACTACTCTCACTTACCGTCATTTAAAGATAAAATTATAAGCAGTGTTAACCTTTAGTGGGGGGCGCGGTGGTCAAAGTGTTAGTGCGCTGCGTTACAAAAACAATTCTAAAATAAAAATCGGTCACGGGTTCAAACCCCGGTTCTGGCACCCCTACGGGTAGATGATGCTCGTTAAAACCCTGGCTGGTAGTTCATCTAGGAGAAGGAAACTCCGAGTACAAATCCTCCGCTGCCTTGCGGCTATACCTGCCTTGCGGGAAAGGCTAAGGGAGTAAACCCCGAAAGAAAATCAGGAATTGGAGCACCTACAGGCGGTCTATACATAAGACCTATGTACATACCGGCAGCTCCTGCGACGCCAATGGCAGCCAAGCTGTATCGACGCAAGCCGTTCCCTTGGTTACACCATTGACGTGGAGAGGGGGGATATGCTGTATGGGCAGCAGCTAATTCTCCATAATACCCGCCCAGGCTTGCATCACCTCTGGAGAGGACACTCCAGCGTCGCCGCAAGGTGTCGACAAAAAGCAGCAGTTACCGGTTATAAGCCAAAGCTCAATTGACGTAGAGCTAGGCGCCAGGGGCTGCTTCCGACGGTGGGAGAGACTACCAATGTCTCACTGGACAGCTACCGCCCGCCTCAAACTGGGCAGCCCCCAGTCAAATAGGTGCTATCCCGTCATGGCCTGCCTTCTCCACTGGGTGCGTGGAGATTAGAGTACCACTCAACAAGTGGGCCACTAAGCCCTGCACCAAGAAATACAAAAAAGAAAAAGAAGACCCCAGCTCTTCGAATCGCTAGCTGGAACGTGAGGACTATGTGTCCCGGCATCACTGATGATCTGCAGTCCATAAACGACACACGGAAGACAGGAATAATCGATAGAGAACTTAAAAGGCTAAAGATTGACATAGCATGCCTTCAGGAGACCAGGCTCCCAGACAACGGTTCACTCAAAGAGGCCAATTACACCTTCTTCTGGCAAGGCAGACCGAAAGACGAACCTAGACAGCATGGTGTGGGTTTCGCTGTTAAAAACACTCTTCTACCATCCATTGAACCACCGTCATCAGGCACGGAGAGGATCCTCACTCTAAGACTCAGAACAACTGCGGGCCCAGCAAACATTCTTAGTGTGTATGCCCCAACACTCTATTCAACTCCGGAAGAGAAGGACCAGTTCTATGGAGCGTTAGACCAGGCAATAGCCGGCATCCACAAAGACGAGGCAATCTATCTCCTAGGAGATTTCAATGCTAGAGTGGGGAGCGACCACGAAGCCTGGCCCACCTGCCTTGGACTATTTGGAAGAGGAAAGTTAAATGAAAATGGACAAAGGCTTCTGGAATTGTGCTGCTCACGAGGCTTGTGTGTGACCAACACTTTCTTCAAGTGCAAGGATATACATCAAGTATCTTGGAGACACCCTCGATCCCACCAATGGCACCAGCTGGACCTCATTATCACCAGGCGTGCACAACTAGCTAGCGTCCTACTCACTCGCAGCTATCACAGTGCCGACTGTGACACGGATCATTCCCTTGTCGCCAGCAAAGTACGAATAATGAGGAAAAACTCGTACCACACAAAGAAAAAGGGAAGTCCACGCATCAATACCTCCTGCATGAAAGACCCTGCGATAGCGCAGCTGTTCAAAGACAAGGTGAAGGAAAGTATCTCAAAGATGTCCCCATGCGTCACCATTGACTCCAAATGGACGCAACTGAGAGACACAATCTATACATCCGCAATACAAGCCTTTGGCAAAAAATCTCACAAAAACACGGACTGGTTTGATGAACATTGGGACGAGATGAAACCCGTCACTGAAGCAAAAAGGAAAGCTCTTATGGCTTACAAGGAAAAGCCTACACCTGACAATTTGCATGCTTTAAAAACAGCTAAGTCACTTGCCCAAAAGGTTGCACGTAAATGTGTCAATACCTACTGGCTTAAGCTCTGTTCCAGTATACAATCAGCTGCAGACATGGGCAATGCAAAAGTCATGTACGAAAACATCAAAAAGGCAACGGGCCCCTTGACGTCAAAAGCTGCTCCCCTAAAGTCCAAAAATGGAGAAATTATTCAAGACCAGGCAGCACAGCTAAAACGGTGGGTTGAGCATTATCTGGAATTGTATTCAACAGTTACCACAGTCTCCAGCACCGCTCTAGATGACATCCCAGATATGCCACTCATGGAAGAACTTGATGTCGTGCCCACACAGGAAGAGCTGAGCAAAGCAATTGACAGTCTAGCTTGTGGAAAAGCGCCTGGGAATGATGGAATACCACCAGAGGTTCTAAAGAGTGGCAAGACAGCTTTACTCCAACCATTGCACGAGATTCTGTCCCTCTGCTGGGAACAGGGCTACATCCCCCAAGACCTAAAGGATGCAAATATAGTGACACTATATAAAAACAAAGGTGATAGGAGTGATTGCAATAATTATCGCGGCATTTCACTCCTTAGTATTGTAGGAAAGACCTTTGCCCGCGTTATACTAAAACGTTTACAAAGCCTAGCATCCCGCGTCTATCCAGAATCTCAGTGTGGTTTCCGGTCCGGTCGGTCTACCATAGACATGGTGTTCTCCATACGACAGCTCCAGGAAAAATGCAGAGAGCAGCAGATGCCACTATACATTGCATTTGTGGACCTTACAAAAGCCTTCGACTTAGTCAGTCGCAACGGGCTATTCCAAATACTGGCAAAAATTGGATGTCCCCCTCACCTACTTGCCATCATCAGACAGTTCCATGAAAATATGCTTGGCACAGTACAGTTCGATGGAGCTAAGTCAGAGGCCTTCCCTGTCAGCAGCGGAGTTAAACAAGGTTGTGTACTCGCACCAACACTCTTCGCAATATTCTTCTCTGTACTTCTTCGATACGCATTCAAGGATAGCAGTGAGGGAATCTGGTTACATACCAGAGCTGATGGAGGACTTTTCAACACTGCCCGCCTCCGAGCCAAGACCAAAACGACGGATGTCCTAATTCGAGAGCTACTATTTGCGGATGATGCGGCACTAACAGCACATACAGAATCTGGTTTGCAACAACTCGTGTCAAGCTTCTCCAATGCCTGCAAAGAATTTGGTCTGCAAATCAGCTTGAAAAAGACAAACATCATGGCCCAAGACACTCGACCTCCTCCTACCATAAATATCGATAGTGAAAACTTGGAGGTTGTGGACAGCTTCACCTACTTGGGATCCAAGGTCTCCAATACACTGTCCATTGAAGAAGAAATAAACAGCAGAATTGGCAAGGCAGCCGCAACAATGGCTAAACTAAATAAGCGGGTCTGGCAAAACACCAAGCTAACGGAGAAAACCAAACTGTGCGTCTATCGAGCCTGTGTCATCAGTACACTACTATATGGGAGCGAGACATGGACCACTTATACATCACAAGAGCGTAAGCTTAACAGCTTCCATTTGAGATGCTTGCGCCGCATCCTTGGTATTAAATGGCAAGAAAAAGTGCCTAATAGTGAGGTACTAACGCGTGCCAATACCCAAAGCATGTTCTCAATTCTTAGTGAAAGACGCCTGAGGTGGCTAGGACATGTCAAAAGAATGAGCCCCGGCCGCATCCCGAAGGACCTCCTATATGGTGAACTTGCTTCAGGAAAGAGGAAAACAGGTCGCCCACGGTTGCGATTTAAAGATGTCTGTCAAAGGGACATGAAAGCAGCCAAAATACATACAAGTGACTGGGAGTGTAAGGCAGAAGACCGATCTACGTGGCGCACAGTTGTCAAAGAGGGCGTCATAGTAGCCGAGGAGCGAAGAATGGAGGAGGCTGCAGACAGAAGAGCTAGGAGAAAGGCCAAAACATTTGGAAGCACAGAACTCGTGTGTAAAAACTGTGGCAAAGACTGTCACTCAAGGATAGGACTGCACAGTCACGCGAGGAAATGCAACCCAACCCAACGGTGATGCACCATCGTCTCGCGAGACGGAAGGATGCCGGAATAGAGAGTGGAGTTATGTTGGCTAATTTCCAATCCTCTCTCTTTTGATTTTCTCTTGTGGTTTTATCTTTGAAGTCATTTTTGCGCACTCTGAAGATGAAAAAATTACGAATACTGTCTGAACACAAAATTTAAAAAACAACAACAATAAATACGGGTGATCACACACGAAGACAATGCGTAAACAGACCGAGTGCTTAGCACAACTAATGCATCGGCGCGGAAGTCCTGGATCACAATTGAATGTCGTGGAAAAGGGGACTTCCCCTTTCTGCGTAACTCGTTATGAGAAATGTCGCTCGTTAAGGCAGCAACGTCTTAAAATTTCATTTTGCTTGTTATGAGAAGTGATCGTTATGTGAGCTGCTCGTAATGAGGCGTTACACTGTATTTGTTTTGTAGTTTTTTTTAAACGTCAGCGTTGTTATTTTTAATAACATCAAGCACTTTGTGGCTAATGAGCCTGCGATACATCATTCTGAGTCTATTTTTGTGAATTATAAAAAGAGTTTACATAATCAGAGTGTTAGAAACATGCAAGAATACCCTGAATACATGCGTTAAATGTGTAATCATTATGTGTAATAATTATCTGTAATTATAATTCTAATGTATGTTTTGTTAAAATTGTCTCTCCATCTTAGATTCTTAAGTTTACACTAATTAGATGTTACATCATAAGTACACATATTCTAAAACTTTTCCGTGAAAACATTCGCCTTACAATAGGATAAATGCTACTGATCCCTTCTGAGAAACAACTTTAAATTTTAAATGTTTGTAATACAATCACTAGATGAAAAAATCCCGATATACATCTGTCATATTTGGACTGACCGCACTCCCAGGGGACGACGCTTGAAATAGTTGAGGAAGCCCTGAACCATTTAATTTAACTGACATGACGTAACACACTACCGCGTCTCAAAATAACACCGCACCTCACAAACAAAATCGGTTTTGGAAGGGATAAACATTATTCGTGGGGTCACCTATTTATTTGAAGAGCACGGGAGTAAAACAAGGGGTGGGGAGGAATAGGTTGAAGACGCGTCTGCTTACCTGTGGGACGTCATACGTCAATGTCACACAGGTCTGGCCAGAACACCGACGACCTGAATGACACCCGGGGTTGACCATATCCCTCAAACGGGGGCTGGAAAATAATCGCCCTCAAGACTTTTCAGAGTTTATTTGGGCATTTAGCATATAGCTAATTGAAATTGCACTGACCTCTCCCCCACTCCCCCAACAAAAAAGTATTTGAATGATTAATATATAAAAATGGAGGAAATAAAAGAATAAAATAAACTTTCTGTTTAGAAAGAACGCCTGTAAAAGATAATATTAAAATTAAACAACCCGTAAAAAAAGAAGCTTTTGACTATAAATCCATTATATATGAGACATATATAAAAGTATTTATTATGTTCTAAATAATACGCTCCGCGGAACACACTAGAGTAAACATTTACGGACTAAACGTGACATAACTCCCTTTGCTGTAAAACACGGGGATGTGGTCATCGATGGCTGGAATGAACTCCAGTGACCCGTGGAGGTCAACGATAGCAGACGGCTAGATACATAAAGATAAATTTAAAATTCATTAATTTAATTACGGTACTCTCGATCGATCTGAAACTGTTATACCAAGCATTGTTAGGTGACACAAGTCAATGTGCACAATTTTAGCTCGGGAAGTGCGCAAATTTTTAGTTTTGTTTTTCAAGGCGGCGAAGTTAATAGAAGGGATTTAAAAGCCAACAATAATGCATACGTTAATACCATTTTTAAAAAAACACCTGATTTTATCAAAATTATCGATCAAATTGTACCTTTGAAAAGAAACCAACAGTTTGTAACAAAAAGGGGGAAATAAATTTAAAAAAAAAATAAAATAAATGTAAATGGGTTTAGAAAGCATTCTAGATGTGCAGAGGAAGAATTTTTGAAGAAAACATTTAAAAATAATATGTTACAGACAGACTTGTTTCCCTTGGATTTGAGAGTAGAAATAAAAATCTTCAGTTTATAAATAAAATAAAGAAAAGAAAAGAATCATGAGGACATTTGCTTAATTTAATGTCCACGTTCTGAAATATTTAATGAAAGTGTCAACAAATTTAAACAACTAAAAACCAACATAGAACATTATAATCTCATTTTCAGATATAATTAAGGCTGTATCGGATTCAAATGTTTGAAATCCGTATCCGACCGTAGGCCTATTTATGAAATGAAATCCGACCGGAGCCGGAGCCAAATTTGAAAAATGGCCGGATTCCGGATTTGCCGGAGCCTGAGCCATTATATATATATTTAAGGGCTGCACCGGCCAACCGAATTAATGAAGTGAAATCTTGCCGGAGCCAGAGCCAAAATCCGGTACATCCCTAGATATAATACAACTTCCGACAGTTTCTTGGCGAATGCTGCAGGAATAGTTCTCATAGAGAAGATCAAACCTCACCCCTTCTCCCGCACTCACACTTTTTCATGTCTTAATATAAAGTGAAGGGAAAATGCAATTGAGATAAAACTGACCACGGTCAATAGAGGCAAAGCGATGAACAGACAAAAATAAACACCAGATAAACAATTTTTTAGGGATATTTTTATCCGCTTGCGATTGCAATAAAGGACCGAACTGCGAATGAAAAGAATTGGTGAGTTAGGCGACAAATGAAATAAAAATCAAATGGTTTTCATCTCATGGTTTCTCGTGAAAAATCGGGAAGAAAAGAAAACGTAGCCGTACTATTCTGTTAAATTGCTGTTTACAACTTCCTGTCGTGTATTTATAGTTTTGCTGTGAACCAATCGGCTTCTTGTTAACACATAAAGATAACAAGACTCCATGTTTCGTTGACTAGATAAAATCTCTCCCCTTAACATGTCGGTGTGATCAACTCAAATCTTTGAAATCTTTAGATTTTGATGCGAAAATGTTCTGTTTTGTTGAGAAAGACATGGTTGTGGTTTTGGGTTGTGGTGGTGGGGTGAATCAGTAGGAATTAGGTTTCAGAAATTAAAAGTAATTTGTCTTGTATTTTGTTCCATTACTTATCTGCTGTGTTGATCTGTGATTTTACTTTGCCCCCCACCCCTTTACAAAAGTAACCATACGCCCCTCGTTGACATTAATACAGCCACTCAAAAATCAACAATAAAAACAAACACATTGAATAAAAATGCTTTAACAATTAAAGATGAGATGAAATAGAAAAACAAATAATTCAAACTAATTTTAAAAAATTTGAAATTGACATTGGGTAAACACTTTGTTGGCAACGATAAAATGATTAATGTAATGTCAGAATACAAAATTGTTATGACATGGCATGGAGGTATAGAATCTGTTTTGAGAGCTCAGCAGGTATGGCATGGAGGTATAGAATCTGTTTTGAGAGCTCAGCAGGTATGGCGTGGAGGTATAGAATCTGTTTTGAGAGCTCGGCAGGTATGGCTTTGAGATATAGAATCTGTTTTGAGAGCTCAGCAGGTATGGCATGGAGGTATAGAATCTGTTTTGAGAGCTCAGCAGGTATGGCATGGAGGTATAGAATCTGTTTTGAGAGCTCAGCAGGTATGGCATGGAGGTATAGC